>VOQJ01030521.1:0-10428 GCA_015052665.1 Apistogramma diplotaenia
TGCTGTGGTGGGAAAATCTGTTTCTGTCTACCTGTCTCTTTGTAATGATTTATCACTTTGCTTATCAGTATTTCACATATGTTCAATGATGTTTTAGTTCCACTTTTTTGTATTACATGCAATGTGCAGAATTGTTTTTTGAATTTTTGGCCTCTTAACTCCTTACTCTCCTCACAGTGTGCTTTTTTTCTTTTTAACTGCTCATCATCTCATTTCTCCATTTGCTCTTTTTCACCCTGTTGCTGTTCTCTGCACCACTCTATTACTCTTGCAATAAATTCCCATCATCCAACATTTTCTCTTTCCTCTCTCACCCTTCCTTCTTTTGTCACTGCTGCCCATCCATCTTCTCTCCCATCACTTCTTCTTGTGCCATACTTCGTCTCTTTGCCACGTGTTTGCTGGATGCTGCTCTAGAGAGTCGTGAAAACTCCTTCACCCGCTCGCGCAGTTCCAGTGTATCCAGCATTGACCGGGACACCAAAGAGGCCATCACTACACTGCAGTTTGCAGAGTCCTACGGGCGCAAGAATGATATCCTGCCCACCCCATGTTTGTGGGTGGGCACTAGCCTGGGCGTGGTCCTGCTCATCCCAATGTCCATCCCCACTGACCAGGAGGAAAGAATGGAAGAACCTGTCACAATGGGCCCAAGTGGTAAATACTACTGACACTTGGTTTTTACTGCAAAGGAGTCATAAACCATACCAAAGTTGCTTGTCATCGTAAACTAATACTTTAATTTGTTTTTGCTTATGTTGCCTTTTCCTTATTGTATCACATTTTGTACAAGTACAAGCCTTTGAAATTACAAACTTTGTTAAAAAGTTACATGTATTATATTATTTTTCAGAGTGGGAACAGTGCTAGAATGAGCAGACATGAAGCTTAGCAGACAGCTACCTTCTTGTCATCTTCCACTTATCTGGCAGAGGTCTGAGCAGGGTATTCCAGGTGTCCTTCTCCCCAGCTGTTCTTTTCAGTTACTCCTGAGGCATTCCCAGGTCATTGACCAGGTCCCCCAAAGGAAGGCCACCTAGAGGCCTCTTAGCCAGAGAGAGCCATATGGTTTTCTATAGCAAGTGATGTAGTCGTAGAGACCATTGCTGATCTTGGTAAAGGCTGTAAAACATGCTGTTCTGGTGTAAAGTTTAGAATTTTGCCTGAAGTGGTCACATGTGGAACTGCAGTTTTTGGCACTGGCTTTGTTTTTCAGTGTAGTACATTTTACAGTTCACATGGTGAATTTGGTAAAGAAATTGTTCTTCAGTACAAGTGATTTCAGATTGTCAATGTTTGTGTTGTAATATTAAAATACCTTTTGAAGTAAAAACTGTTTTATGCAGTAAGCTGAACTCATTTGGTTTACACAAGAAACTGATTTGATATTGCAGGTTTTTATCCATATCAAACAGTAAAGTTTACTCCTAAAAACCTAACAGCACTATACCCAACTAATTACCTTATTGTCATTATGTAGTCATGGAAATATCATGTCCATTCGTGTTCATGCTGCTGTGATGTGAACAAGTATTTTATCAATGTAAACTCATTTTAACATCCAGGACAATAATCTGACCAAAGGAATATTGTCTTTCACTTCTACTCTGCTTGAAATCTGTGCAATAGACCCACATGGCCTTTTCAGACATATGAGAAAATGTGTTGTTGATGTACAGCAGCACTTTTAAAATAAGTGCAGGTCATTTTCCCAGGAAATAGGCACACAGTGTTAAGCTGTGAGGACAGCATTTGGTATTACTCATACTTAAAGGGCTTCTGAGACCCAATTTGTTTCAATTAGGTGTAATTTTCTTTCACTGAGACCTTTGATGGCATCCATCACGCATTATTTTGCAAATTACTTCATTTTGCAGTCAAAAGTAAGGATAGATTTTGCAGCACTGGTGTTTCTGCAGTCTGACTAAACAGAACTGAGCTGTTCAGAGATGCATTACTGTTCCTGAATCCCTGCCGTGTGGAGAAAAAGGTCTCCTAGTCAAAGTAAAAACATCAATACACCCAAAGCAGTTGTTCTCTTGAGACTAAACTTATAAGAAGCAACTTATTACTGGAAGGTCACAGATTTACTTGAAAGAAAAAGAAAGAATTACTTCTTTCTTTTTAAGCCCTCCCGTGGGCTTCCATTGGACAATTTCCCATGTAGTAAATGTCGTCTTTGAAAAAAATGTCACCAGTGTTTTACTTTGCATCTAGTAGTAGTACTAGTGAAGTTATACAAGGCCAAAATGCAAACTCCAGGAGAGATAAGCTTATTAAATTCAGGAGCAGTACCATCCATTCATGAAATTCTCAGTGTCATACCATGTTCAATTTTAAAGGTCTTGTGTGAGACAATGAACACAGACATTGCACCTTTTCAACTAAAATGTAAAGCTTGGATTCCCTAAGTAAACTGAGCTTTGAAGATTTTGATCTCATACTGTGTGCTTCCCGGTTCCCCTCCACTCTTCTCTACTCTTCTAACACTCACAGGAGCGGTCCTAATGCTGAAGGGCTCTGTGTTACGCTTTAGTTTCTTGGACTGCATGGGAGCTCTCATTCAGAGCCCCTATGAGGTTTGGCGGGACTACAGTGCCCCCGAGGACCCTGACCGACCGCGGAGGCGCAAGCTGGTCCATTTTTCATCATCGTCCTCCCAGGATGCCTGCGGAGAGGGACATTTGGCTGTGGTGTGCTCTGAGAGGCAGGCCAAAGTATTCCTGATGCCCTCGCAGTCTTGCCTCTTTGTCCACAACATCACAGAGTCATCCTTCGTACTGCGAGCTGACGTGGTATCTGTGTGTAACAGTGTGTGCCTCGCGTGCTTTTGTGCAAACGGACATGTCATGACGCTCAGGTATGACCTCAGGCACTCATTTGATGTTTGCATTAATCTGTGTCCAGCTTAAAAGATCTTACTTTAATAAATCTTTCTCTGTCAATAGATATTATTTCTATGCATGTTTAACTTAAACTAGAGCTGCACCCTGAGATAAAGCATTCATAATTGGTAAATTTGGCTGAATGCAGCCTGCTCAGATGCACCAAATAAAGCTTTTCCTATTCACAGGTAAATATATGTAAGAGGTAAGATAGTATAAGAATTGAATTTGAACCTTCTACATACAAGCATGTTACATCTATATGTAGCAATATCTCAGTTCTACTTGGATGGATGCTAAAAGATCTGGTTCTATTCATACCACTTAGCTCTAAGAATGAAGCTTGAGTGCATGTGATTTGATATTAACATACAACTAATTTCTTTGTTACCAAAGATTTAAATAATTTTCATGTTTCATGCTCCTTGTCTTACTTTTCTTTCACTCTTTCATTCTGCCCTCAGTTTGCCCAGCTTAAGACCGCTTATGGATGTCAATTACCTGCCTCTGACAGACATGCGCATTGCAAGAACCTTTTGCTTCACCAATGGGGGGCAGGCACTATATCTCAGCTCCCCCACAGAGATCCAGAGAATTACATATAGCCAGGAGATGTGTGATAACCTGCAGGTCAGCACTGGGGCTGTCAAAATTGGTCACTTGGCACTCATCCCCTCCTTACATTGGTGATAGCCAGTGAATCATGAGACATTTTTTGGATTACATCTTTTGTGCAACTACTTAATTTTTTTCTTTTTTGCAGGAAATGCTGGGAGAGCTGTTTACACCAATAGAAACACCAGAAGCCCAGAATCGAGGATTTTTAAAGGGTTTCTTTGGAGGAAATGCCCACACCTTTGACAGAGAAGAGCTCTGTGCGTTGTCTGTCTTGTTTTTTCTCATTATAAAGCATCCAAGTGTGCATTACAACACCTAAAAGATGTCAGATTATATTAATAACAAGACATAAATGCCTTGAGCCTTGAATGGTTACATGTGGCAAGTCAGATATAATTTGTACATCCTGATCTTGTGATTTTGTTCCTGAAACCAACATTTGCTTCAGCTTAGCCAAGCCAGACCTCTATTTGCTTTGTTCTCAATCCCTGAGTAACACAGGGCATGTAATGGCAAAGTATGTGACAGCTCCTTCAGTATTCTTTTGAGTTGAAAATACTAATTTAAATTTTATTGGGGGAGGCCGTTCTTGACTGAGAGCAACCCCACAAGTCTTGGTCTCAGGACAATAACCACTTGGTAAAATCAGGACATGTGCCTCAATAACCCCAGAGTGTGCTTTAATCCTACATCCCCGTCATTCTCTCTCGTTTTTAATTCAATGTTTCCAACAGTCGGCGAGGCTGCGGCTGGGAAGGCTTCTCGGAGTCTTGCACAGCACATCCCCGGACAGGGAGGAGTGGAGGGCATGAAAGTTGCAGCTAGCGGAGCAGTGGGGGAGCTGGCACGGGCTCGCATTGCTCTGGATGAGAGGGGCCAAAGGCTTGGGGAGTTGGAGGAGCGCACCGCCCTAATGATGACTAGTGCAGAAGCCTTCTCCAAACACGCTCATGAGGTGAAAACCAAACATAATTTGATGTTAGAAATATAAGTAAGCATGAATATAATCTAGGTTTACAAATATGTAAACTTTTTTTCCAATTTCCCAAGTTTTGAGAAAAGTGTGTTTTTCTCTTCGCTTACATTTATTAACAAAAACTAAAGTGAAACCAACTTAAAGTTATTTATTCACTTTTTCCATGCAATACTGATGTTAAAAATATTGCATATGGAAATAAAAGGGAAAAAAATCTGTTACCTTTTAATCCTCCTCATTAAGAATATGTATTGTTTTTTTACAGTTAATGCTGAAGTGCAAGGACAAGAAGTGGTACCAGTTCTAAAAGCAGGACAGAGGGCTGAGGCTGCCCTCGGCCTGCTGGGAGCTTTATGCCGCAATGGGACTTTCACTTAAAAAATGAAAGCATTCAAAGAGAGGCACTAGAGTGACTTTGTTTTTACGGCTTCTGGCTTGGCTACATGTACAGCACTGTGACATTGCTGAACGATGAGGACGGGCGAGTTCCTTGTCTAGACATGCAGCGACAAGGACGGGAAGAGGATGGCGGCATTTGAAGGTCTGAAGATTGAAGTGGAAATGTCTGTATGTGTGTGCGCGCGCGTGTGCGGTATTCTGGACCTTACTGTGTAGATACTCAAAAATTAAGAAACCAACAAGAAATGCATGAAACAGCAATGGATGACTAAAAATATACAACTGCCATATTAAAAAGCAGCATGCTACTTCAACATGAGGTTCAATCATTTAGAAGAAAAAAGTTTTATTTATGACATAAGCCAACAACAAAAATTATGAAAAACTTTATATTTTTTGAGATATTAACAAAAGATTATATATAAAAAGGGAAATGTATACCTGCATTGCTATTAAGCCAAAAGTTGTGTTACTTTCCCTTTTTTTTTATTTTTATTTTTTCTTAGTTGATTATTTTAATCCTTAATCTCAGCTATATTTACTTGACACACAATATATAATAAATGCACATAGTTAACTTTCTCTACACACACTTAGAAAACTGCTAAAACTTTGTTCTTACTCTGGGCTGCACAGTGCAAATAAAATATAAATCAGCTGTATTAACACTTTACTCTCAACAGTCTAATCACATGGTTCTATTTTCAATTTTCAGCTGCTGCAACTTACAAACCAGTGAAATGTATAAGGGATAGTTCAGTGGTGTCAAAACAGATTAATAAGTTTGGTATGGGAGTCTATTGTGGACAATGTGTTTATATCTATAATAAAAACCTATATTCACGTGCCATAAAAACCAAGAAGGCTGAATCTACTCACTGCAAACTAACAAACAGTTATTCTGCAGCAGTCTTCACAGGTTTCCTGTGGATCAGAACAGATGGGATGTGATACACGAAGGTGGCCATAGTGGGCATTTATTGAAGTTGAATAAAAATTTGAAGGTGTATTTAGTTTTTTTTTAATTTACTTATTTATTTCTGGATTGTCATTAGATCTTTTGAGTCTACAGCTGCTTTTGTCAGAGTTTAGGTCATGCGTGTGCAAGTATGAGTGAGGCAGAAAGAGAAAGAGTGCCACAAATGTCAAACTGGACCCTTTCTCAGCCAAAGCAATCAAAAATGAATGACACCCTCCCATCTCTCTCCACCTCACTCTTGTGGTTTGTGCATTTTGGGTGTATAACCCGAGCAGTCCTCTTTTCATAACTACAGACAATACTCGTAATGACTGTCACTGTCTTTGTGATGGGAACACGAAGAGGAGTTGGAATCACTCCCTTGTGAGCTGTTTATCAGTAAATGGTTCAGGAGAAGTTTTTTTTTTCCAGTGATGTTCAGATGTTGAGTAAGTAAAAAAAAATGTAAATGTACAAAACATTTGCAGCGATTTCAACTGAAGGCAAGTATGTTTTGTTATGGTTTCTTTTCCTTTCAATATTGTTCTTGATGACTATGATATCCTTGTGCCGCAGTCCTATATTTGATGGTTATAGCCTCTTTACTGAAGGCTTTTGTATTTTAAAAACAACAAATGTTTCATGATACATGGTTGTGTATCATATTGTGATTGTGTTACGTGTCAGTGGGTAGCCACACGACAGGGAATAACAACATCAAGTGAGGAGGATATTTTGTACTTGTGTATTTGTCTGTATCTTGAACTGATCTGAAAACTCAAACGGGATAATTGGCATCCATCTCTCACACACATTACACCTTTATGCACATGAGCATCAACACACACGGTACGATGTAAGGTGCTTTGATCATGTCGGCATCACTCCCACATAAAAACATACACAGCGGCACATACGTTCAAAGCCTAAAAGAAAAGAAATAACAGACACAAGTGAATCTGCATTGCTAATCATTTTGCCTGCTTTCTGTCAGGCGGCTGAGACATTCCTAAGGCTTGAATGGCCTTCACACCCATTGTTTTTACTGACTTCGCCTGAAATTCTAATACCAAGCTACATGGATTTCAGAAATTACATGACATGATTCAATGGGGTGTCTTAATCACATGAAAATAATAATGATAATTATGCCGTTCTCTCTTATCTCTGTACCGTCAATGAGATTTGTGTAAGTGCAGTTCTTTTGATGACAGAGAAAACAGAAGAAAAAAAAAACAAACCAAAATACACTTAAAAAAAACTGAAAAAAATCTGACTTCTGCAGACAGGGTGTTTTTGTTAGTAGGTTTTTGGTTTATATGTTTTCAGTTTTTATATTAACTGTACAGTTCAATCTTGGGTGAAAGGTGAAACAAAGAAAAAAAAAGATAAAATATATTCTTGGGATATTTTCTCGTATATGTTGTACCTGTTACTGCTGGTACTGTATCTGGTATTCTAGCTCTGTCTAAATCACAGGAACTATGTAGTTCTTCACACTGTAGTATGCTAAAGAGGCATTTATTTGGTTTTCTCAATAATGGCAGCAAAGTTTGTCTTATTTAAATGGATTCTACCACTTTTTGTTCTTCTTGATATTATACTAGTGTAATAGAAATTACTTGACAAAAAACTATCTGAAAATATGTTGATGCAAAAGCAAACTGAAATAAACATTGATTGATGTACACATTTGGGAGCTCTGTTTCACTCGTCGCAACCAAAACTCAGCTGCTTCCTGCTGAGTTCAGTTTTACCTTTGTTTGTTATAGTCTTCATGAAGCGAACCATATTTTGACCACCAGGACACCAAAAAGCAATGAAAGTGGATCAGGGTTGTATTATTTTTGCAGTTCCCCGTTTGGTAGAACTTACACTCTAATTAACAATTGTTTACATTTTCCAAAAATAACTTTAGGCCCCTCTGGAAAATTAGAAGCCACTGCCAGGTAAGTCTTACAGTATAGCACAAGAAGGACTTGAGTTTATCTTGTGCTCAGAAATAGTTAATGACTTCCACAGATGTGTTTCCAAATCCCAGTAATTCTGTGATGGAAGGTAATTGTGATTTTCTCAATGTAATATATTTATGCAGAAATTTTAATTAATTTTTACTTGACTGTCCCAAAGTATACTGCAAACCAACCCAAGTTTCTCAAGGCAAAGAAACTGGATATTCTTCAACGGCCAAGTCAGTCTCCTGATCTCAACCCAGCAGAACCTGTTTTTCCATTACTGAAGAGCAGCGACCCGGAAACATGCAGCAGCTGAAGGTGGTTTGACCAATTACCTTTGAGCCTCTGAAAATGGGGGAGTATTAACTGTTGAAGCTATTCTAGTTCTGCCAAACCCCTTGAAATAAAGCTGAAAGTTTGTCACACGAGACCACAAGAACAGTCTTCATGTATTCTTATTTCACTGTTATTTCAGCTGCTTGTCTGTCTGATAATTTCAGGTTTCAGTAGGGATGATTCCACAGATTGGCCTACCTTTTAGGAGCCATCTCTGACAATTTTAACAATGATACACACGATATCTTTTCTCACTATATTTTTTCCTGTGCGAAATTTAAAAATAACTCCAGCAAAACAAATAACCAAAAAAAATAAATAACACTATTTCTAAGTGTATAGTACCATTTTTCTATTTTTACTTCTGGTAGATTCCATTGTAGTTTACACGGTATGCACAACTTGTGACTTTTTGGTAACTTATAAATGTTACTAATGGCCGTAGCATTAGACAGGAAAACCTTTATTTGACTATAATATTTCAAATGTTAATGGTTAAAGCCAGACTTCAGAAAACTATATGACTTGCAGAACCAGTCAAGATGTGGGACAGGTCAACAAGGAATAAAAATGCTGTACAAGGGGACACATGCTCACCCTAGCCCCAACTGTACTAACTGTACTCGTATCATATCGTATCATTTTTAATTACTACTGTCAATTACGAGAGATGCATATAGTCCAAGTTACTGTTATTAACTGTCTACAGGTCTATCAATGAAATTTTGAATTCATTTAGCAATACCATTTCCAAACAGTTTTCGATTTTCCTCAGCTACGGAGCCAGAATGTACCAAAACCTTTAACTTCCGTGTTTCCGTCCAATTACCTTCACATGTGGAGATGTAAAGGTCTCTTAGCCAATCGAGAACAAATATGGTGGAGCGGCAACCAATCGCGTATTGTTATCCCGCCCCACTTCATTCAGCTGATTGTTTACTCGATTGTACAGGATTTTTTTAATGTAGCAACCGGCAAGCTAGGTACCTTTTAACTGTTATAAAACAGCCAAATCATGCGCTTGTTTTAGCCAGATGTGAGTTGTTAGCAGTGCCTTTGCTGACTCATCTAATTTCAAATGGAAACGAAGCGAACTGAAGTTAAAACCAAAACGTTACGTACAGACTTGTGTCCGTCTTCTCAGTTTTTAGTCTTCCCCGCACAATGGAAAGTTTGGCCGGCAGAACTTGAGTGAAAAGAAGACTTTAAACGAGTGTCGAGTCTACACAGTGGGCATTATGTCTCTTCGACTTTTCTCCTCGTTGCTTCTGCCCTTCTGCCTGATTGTGTTCAGACATGAGCTGCAGGGGGCTCATGCAAGCTCGGCACCCAGTGCTGCAAAAACTTTGGTATGGGGACCTGGACTGGAGACAAACATTGTACTTCCAGCTCGATTTTTCTACATACAGGCGGTGGATAGCTCGGGAAAAAAGTAAGTATCTTGGGCCTTATATAGCACGTGTTGTGGCCATTTCTGTAGTAACCTGTAGTGTTTTATTACTGTTGCTCTCATTTCTTTATATTTCGCTGGAAAAATGGGAAATAGAGGCAAAGATTTATTGGAGCAAGTGCAACCAGATAAACTGCAATGAAAATTAAAAACAGAATTTGTACAGTTTCAACAAGCTTGAAAGTCAATATTTGGTATGGCCATTTTCTTCAACACAGCCTGAACTCATAGGCGGGAATACTTCTTTGAACTTCTTAAAGGACATTAAAAGGTTATTTATTTTCTATCCAGGCATGCTTTTACTGCATTGGCAGTGTATTTGGGAACATTGGAATGCTGAATAATGAAGCCACGGCCAATCAGATACTTTCCAGCAGGTAGTGCATGGTGGATCAAAACCCTACAGTTCAATTCAGCAGCCTAGGCCTATTGCAGCATAACTAAACAGGGGTGGTTCAGGCTCACCTGATTCAGCTGTAACTATAAGCTTTATCATGAAGGAAAGTTTTAAGCCTAAAATAGAGAGGGTGTCTGTCTCCTGAATCCAAGTTGGAAGCTGGTTCCACAGTAGAGGGGCCTGAAAACTGAAGGCTCTACTCTTAAGTATCCTAGGAACCACAAGCAAGCATGCAGTCTGAGAGTGAAGTGCTCTACTGGGGTAATATGGTGCTACAAGGTCTTTAAGATAAGATGGGGCCTGATTCAAGACCTTGTATGTGAGGGTAAGGATATAACTTTCTATTCTGGATTTGTTTTTTAGCCCTGCCACTTCTTCTCTCCTCCCCCCCCCCCCCCCCCCCCCCCCCCCCCCCCTCCCCCCCCCCCTTCCCTTACCCCCTCCTCTCACTCCC
>VOQJ01030521.1:20549-42637 GCA_015052665.1 Apistogramma diplotaenia
CCTGGTTTTCTGAAACCGAAAACCCAGGGTATGCACATAGTTACCCCAGAACTTACTCAGGGTTTGCACTTACCCTGCTTTCTGAAACGGGGCCCAGCAGTTTTGGGGTAATGAGCTCAATATTTTTGAGGTATTTGTTTTTTGTTTGAATATGTGCGAGGTAACACGTGGGAGTGCAAGGACTTGCCGTCATGTGGATGTGAAACGATGACGGTTATGTTGTGTGTTATTTGTGTTTTGCAGCTACAAATGTTGAAACGCTGATGACTGAAAATGAAAAAGTCCTGAAGCTAATCCGCTCTGAGATCCTTCAAACGGAGATACGAGTTCTGTACGAGCTGCTGTACAACCGGAACAACAGCTTCAAAGGCAACAGGACATTAAAGGGATTAAAGCAGGTGAGAGCTGTAGTAAAGGCCTTCAGGGCAAACTTCACATTCTGTTTTGATGAAGTCTGAGACTCCAACTTTCTTAGTCCTGAGATGAGGGGAAACTAGGGCTTTGTTCCAGAAAGGGAGCTAACTTAAACTCGCATTCACTTGAAAGAGTTTCAGGCAGTGTGAACCTAACCAACTGGTTGAGAGAATTGCAGATGTCTGATTATATCCAACCGCGCTTCACGTTGAAATATGTATGCAAACCCATATGCTCTGGTGACCCCTTGGGAAATAAGGGAGCAGCCAAAAGTACCAAACTGTACTAACATATATTTGGTGTTTCAGTTCAAAGGAACTAGCTGACAACCCGACAGCTTCCTGAATGCTTCCTGAAAACAGCTGCTTCAGGTGTAGCAGAAGGGGGCAGGTCAGAGAAACAGATTGTAGTAAGCAGTGAGGTTCATAGTCTGTTACCTCCTCGAGTTGGCTCTCTTTGTGGAACAGAAAACTCTTGAACTGAGGTTCCCATATATAAGTTTTCACTAACCCAGTGTTTTTGAACATGGCCCATGCCTTTGCAGCCCTGGGCCCTGTGATAGTTGATCTGTGGTGGGGCTTAAGAACCCTAACCTACAAATGTCCTGTATGGTTCCTAATCTGTGACTTTGGTTTCTTCTTTCATAGGTTGAACAGTGTGTGAACAGGCTGAAGAACATGAAACTTGATGTTGCTCTTCAGGAACTGGCAGATCTTTGTCCAAATAGGACCCAGAGGTAGGTTTTTCACTTTTGTTTTTTAACATGAGGGCTAGGCTTTGCTAGCACGAAGGGATGAGATTCAAGACCCAGTACACCAGAATCATATCCCTGCAGGTTTATGAGTGCTCACTCAATGCTCGCATTGAAAATCTGTGTAGGCCTTCAGTTTTCCACACAATAAAATAATCAGGAATCAAAAAGGGAATTGAATCAGGCCTATAAACTCAATTCATCATGAAATTGGTGTCATAAAATCTTCTCAGGATCTAGCCCTACTTCCTTATGATTGTTAAGAAGGATCTATTCAAGTTGGGTAAAACATTCAAGCTGTGAAATTCTTTCAGGATGTCACTAGAAGCTTCCCTCTGAAAAATGATTTATAATCAGTTGTTTAATGTTTTAAGTAGAAACTGCAATGACATTTGTGAGTCCATGTTTTGTTTTGTTTTTAGACAGCTGAGTATCAAGGCTGGGGAGTGTGTCGTTCCCAGTCAGCCCATGCTAGAGTGGATCTGTCTCAAAGTGTTGGGGGCTGCTCAGCTGATGAGCTGCACGTTGAATCGGTGCAGTAAAGCTTTCATGTATCCTTTTCAGAGGTGACACTGTTCAGAACATTAAGCAATTGATTTCTCAAATGATTAACTTAAGTGAACGGAGCTGGTGTGCTTGTGTGGATATCTTCATCTGAAATGAGTTTGACTTTGATGCTTGTCTTGCTGTCATGTTATGAGTTTCCACCCTTAACAGATGTTTGTTTCAGACTCTCAAAGCAGCAGATGAAGTGTGAGGAGTTTATTATCCTGAATGTGGTGATAACTAGCATGCTCAGTCGACTATGGTTAGAAAGTTTTCCCATGAGCCCATCTGCAAAAAATTGTTTTAGTTTGGCGGCTCTAGATTTGCAGTATTTCAAGTGCACTTAGAAACACCTCCAGCAGTCTAAATGCACTTTATTTTGTGCTCTATCAGGGTGATTTTCGGTGGTATCCTGGTTGGCCTGGCCAGCCTGTACCAGCAGCTCCTGGAACTTCTCAAAGATGTAGGCCTTGCTCGGCCCATGCCCTTCCTCACAGACTTCTCCCTGCCGGCTGATATCGGTCAGTTTCTTGGTCCTTCTGATGCATATTTGTTGTCCAAGCATCCAGCACATAGAAAAGGCCGCCAGGAAAAGAAGCGGACACTGAAGAAAGTTCCAGTTAAGGCGCAAAAAAGAAAAATGAAAGAAGACCTCGGCATTGCTGTTAAAAGAGGTATGCAGTCATGATTAATGTTTATTTCTTTTCGAAGTAAACATGCAAACAGTGGTTCATATTTACCCCCTCTACAGCCCCACTTACAGTATGTTACTGATATCCACTTTACTTCAGGCACTGTTCATGATGCAGACGTCAAGCCTTTTTTCAAGCTTTTTGGGAATTTTGTAGAGGTATGTGAGCAAGCACACAAAACATGTATTTGTTTTTAAATTCATGTTTCTTATAATATTTAATTAAATGCTGCCACTTTTTGCTACCTAAGGGTACGCCGGTCCCAAAACAAATGGGAAAGACTGACAGGAAACAGAAGTTCCAGAAACAAGTGAAGGAAGCTGCTTCTTTCGCCCACATGGCGACCCATCTAGATGAGATGATTCTGTGGTGCAAATCACAGAGGATGGGGAAGGAAAAATGCCTTTTAATCTTTTTGCGTGTGAAGTGCCAAAAGATGGAATACCTAGAGGCAGCAGGTTACAAGTAAGAGGAACATTTTTTTTTTAGGTTTTTCATGAATTATTCTTACTTTTGCATTCTGTGACATGGTAGCAGTACTTATGTATTCTGTTCTGATCTTCAGTGTCCAGGGGAAGTTGGGAGCTTTTAAAAAGGAAATTTGTTGGGCTTCATCTCCACAAGGATCAGCACCAAAGACCTTTCGTTCGCTTACCTCAAAGAGAAGAAGGGCTCACTTGAGAGCTCATGTTCAGATGTGTAAGAGGCCGTTTTTGGCTTCTACTGTTAGAACTGCTGTAAAAAGGAAACATCAGTTGGGACGACAGAAAGGCTCCAAGTTATCTGGACTTTTTGTGGATGACCAACAAAGCTGCTCTACACAAGAGGCGATGCATCAAGCTGCAGATTCTGATAGTCACGATGACATAGATGATATATTTGCCTCTGTAGGCTTGTGAGACTTGGGAAAGTACTCGGTGTGTCACCGAGCTCAGCACGCAGTATTCAGTTTTGTCATGTTAAAAGCTATCAAGTATGAGTAGTTACACAGGTAAACAATTGAAATCCCTTGATAAGAATTTTTCATGTTTTCATATTTGATAGGCTTTCCAGTGGATGTAATGTACACTCACCTGCCACTTTATTGGGTACGATAGTTCCAGCTGCTCATTAATGCAATTATCTAATCAGCCAATCACACGGCAGCAACTCTGCATTTTGGTGGACATTGTTGAGACGACCTGCTGAAGTTCAAATTGAATAGTAGAGTGGTTAAGAATGGTAATTTCAGTGACTGAATATAAGCGTGACCACAATACTTGTTATAGAATATGAAGGTTTTTGATGAGCATCCAGACTGAACCATGGTTTTATGGTTCAAAATATCAAATCAGGCTTCAGCCCTTTTCATTCACTGTTTTTGATGAAGAATGCGCCAAGTGAAATAAAATGTTTAGAGGTTATACCTCCTCTTCTTCTCCTGTCCATGACGATCCCATCTGAGCAGATTAACCAGTATCTTTGGCCCCCCCTGGTGGATTTGAAGATTAGTGCATTCAAATTCCAGACTTAATTTGGAAATATGGAATGAATCTCCCAACCCTGATAAATCTAAGCCCTGTGGCAGATACAACTTGAGACAGCAGAGGTGTCAGCCATCTCTAGAAATGAATGGGTGCTGAAGGAGTCTGAAGAGCCGATACAAACACACCTGCAGTGGCATCTCTTACTAGACAGTGTGGACTCAGCCAGAGGCCTTCAGGCACAAGTAGCTCTCATTGAAACTATGCAGGTGTCTAGCAGTTGGCAGTGAACACAGTGCACCAAATTAGAAGCCAAAGGGTTAGTTTAGCTGCGGCCAATATTTTTTCCACCAATTTTCTTTTATCATCCTTTGCCAAAGACGACCCAGTCCTCCCATGTGCACAAACACTGCTTATTTTATTTCCGTCACAGAGTTGGACTGGACTGAGTTATGGTCTCACATCAAACTTCCAGATTAATTGTTATTTATCTTTACATTCTAAGAAAATGTGCGGAAATGAAGACATCAAGGTCTGCATCATGTATGAATGCTCAAGTAGAATTTGAAGTAGAACTTGATGGAAAGGAGGATGGGAGTACAAATACTTCATTACTGTACTTAAGTAGATTTTTTTAGGTATCTGTATTTTACTTGAGTATTTATTGTTCAGACTACTTTTTACTTTTACACCCTACTTTTTTTTAAACAAACATTTGTACTTTCTACTTTTTAGATTTTCAAACATACTTGTTACTTCAGGTTTAACGCGTCTGAGAGAAGTGTGCATTTCTGGTCAGTGCGCCTTCAACCGTCAAATGATCTGAACCTAAATGGTGGAACAATAACACAAGAGACAATTGTAGTGGAGTATCCTCCATCATCAGGGCTTACTGCATACAAAGAGGTTAAAGAGGCAAAGCCATATGATTTATGTATCATTTATAGCGCTATAATCAGGGGTAGTGGGCCAGACCGAGTCCGTAAGTTGTGCTCATGGGACTTCCAGCATCTTAGCTAGTGCTACTGAAGAGGAGGCAGGGTACACCCTGTGCAGGCTGTCAGTCTGTCACAGGCCAAAAACACAAAGACAACTCTACACACTCACATTCACAGCTATGGGCAATTTAGAAACACCAATTGATCTAACCCCTCTAACTGCACGTCTTTGGACTGTGGGAGGAAACCGGAGCACCCGGAGAAAACCCACGCAAGCATGGCAGTATATGCCGACTCCACACAATGAGGCCCGCCCACCACCAGGATGCTCCTAACCAAAACATGTATATGTAGGTTTATATTAGACAAACACACAGTTTTGGTTTTTTGTTGTGATTTTGACTCTCTACAACCACAGTGGATATTATATCAAACAATCAAAAAGTTTTACGGAGTTTAACAACATTATTGCATTAACTGTTAAAGAATTCCAACAATTTTGAGACACACTCCCCCATTTTCAGAGGCTGAAAGTTAGTTATTTTAACTTGCATGATAGCTGTTTACTGAAACTCTCAATGTTCATGTAAAGGAAAGCATCATCAGGCTTAAAAAACAAAATAAAACTATCAGAGAGGCAGCACAAACTTCAGGACTGGATCAGTTCTGTGTCATAATGCAGAACTGTAAATACATGAATTTGCCAGAAAGATAAAGATTAAACAGACATGCACATGTGTGCCTTGCATCCCTTGTAGGGTTTTGTTGTGATCACACTTTTAGATCCTGTCCTTCATTCAACTTAGTCACTCACAAATTGGAAAAATGACTAAAAATGCTCTGCTATATCAACAGAAACACCTTCCATTGTCCAGTATTGGTCGACTATTTCCTGCAATCGATCTACCATGGTTTATACCATTTTCAGCATCATTATCTGGCCAGGATAGCAAGTCCCCTTCATTGTGTGCTGCCTCAGGTCAGTGTAGGGATGCCAGGCTGTCTGTCTTCTGCCAGCTGGGAGGTGTTTAATAGCATAATTGTAAATCTGTGGTTCTACATGGATTCATTGTCCACAACATGGCCTAAAACAGGAGAAAGAATATAAAGGTCTGTATTCCCAGTATACTGTTCTTCCATTTATTTTACTCCCACCTTAATAGCAGAAGACGAATTGTGCCCATAAATGTTTAAAGCCTCTACTTTTTTATAGCAGGGAGCTGTGGGAGTGTCAACATTTATACTCTGAGGTGTATTAAATTAATCACATCATTACCTCCACAGGAAAAAAAAGGAAAGAAGCATAACCAGGTTCACCAATTCCATGCACTCCTTAGCTTGGCCTGTAATGGAACAATGATCCAAAGCATAAAGTTGGAATAAACAGAGAAACCATCCAAATAGGAACTTTTAATGTTATTGAAACTCTGGATATTAAAAAAAAAAGATCCATTAATATAATATTATTTGTGCATGTGTCACCCTTGCTTATATTGGCTTTTAATTTAGAAAACTGTCTTGTGTATCCCTTTTCTATGATGCCAAAATAAAACAAAGAGAAGCATTTAAAAAAAAGTGTGAGAGCAGACCTTTATGTTCTTTTTCATGTTCACAGGCAATGGTTTATATAACTCTGCTAAAATCTGTTGGGAGAGCTCACTGACATTTTATTACTCAACTCCATAAATATGGTCCACAAAAGTCCCAGTTGTGCCATTTCCATACGTTCATTTATTTTCTATACACACTTTTCTGAGGCGCAGAGTGCCCCATTACACTACAATAAAAAGTGCATTGCCTCTACTTTTGCATGTTCTACACTACATGAGCTTAAGGTCAACTGCAATATCCAGTTTAACAGGAATTGGCTATCCTCACAGCAAAGGGAGTGTGTTTTTTAAAACAAAATCTGACTTGAATTTAACGTTTTTCAAAATGCCCAACTATATTCTGACCATGATATTATGGCATGGTGGTGTTTCTTCTATGTTTGAGAATAAAACACATTTCCTTAATGTCTTCTGGCTACTTGTTAATATTTAGTCAGCGAACAAGATTCACTGGATAAGAGATTATTTTATTGTTAAATTGCTAAAGAGCAGTTGTTTTGGGATGTTTCAGCTACAACACATTACTTATTCTTAACATTATGTCTCTCAGATGTCCAATATATCAGTGAATTATGCCACCTGCAGAAATTCTCTGATGACACTGAAGTGGTTGTGTGCATTAGGGGTGGGCAGTAGCAGGAGTGCAGGGAGCTCATGAGGAGCTTTGTGGAGTGATCTGGCAGAAATGAACTCCACCTAAATGTCAGTAAGTGGTGGTTGACTTCTGGAGGGGAACAAACTGCAACTAAGCCCATGAAAATCATGAATGAGGAAGATGAGAAAGTGAACAACAGACTGGACTGGAGGACCAACGGTGATGCTGTGTATACGAAGTGGATGAGCAGACACTTCTTTCTGAGGAAGTGCAGATCCTTCAATGTGTGCAGCAAGATGCTGAAGGACTTAAACCTGTCTGTGGTAGCCAGTGCCATTTACTTTGCTGTTGTCTGGTGAGCAGCATCAGTGCCAGAGATGCCAGCAGGATCAACAAACTACTCCACAAAACTGGAACCAGCCTCAGCCAGAATCTGTACAACAGTTCTGCCCTTTGTGACAGGTGAAAACAGCTGTTAGGACATAAAACTGCAGACTGTATCAAACATTGCTGCTGTTTCTAAGATTTAAAGCAGGGGTGTCAAACTCATTTTGCACTGTGGGCCACATGCTGCTCACGTCAGTCTTCAGTGGGCCAGAACAGAGGAACCTCCTTTCTCTCTGTACACAAGTTCAACTGCACATTGAATCCCAGCGATATCTGAATATAAGAAAAAAGCTGTATGTAATGCTTTTATACAACAGAGTCATCTGTCAGCACCACTGTTTGAGCTTAAATTGGAAGAAATGTGTAAAACTACAGAAAAAGTTCTGGTAGTTCTTTCTCCAGACTGTTCTGTAATTATAGAAATCAGGAAATGGTAAATGTCCTCTCAAAAAATGTAGTTTTACTGTGAAGCCAACATAAAGAATTAATTCTATAGTGGTGACAAAAACAGGGATTCAATCATCAAGCGGGCTGGATCAGAGTCTTTAAGGAGCCGGTTCTGGCCCACGGGCCTTATGTTTGACACCTCTGATTTAAAGTGTACATGTTATTTATTACTGCTATTTGATAGAATTCTCTTAAGGACATGCTCCTATTTTTTTTTTCTTCATTAACTTTTTTTTACTTTTATTTAAAGACTTTTATGCAAGAATTTGCACTGCCTCACATAAGGCCTTCAGTAAGGGCTTGTGCTGCTTTTATTTTATGTTTTTATTGTAGATTATTCTGAAAGCTTCAGTTTTTCTCTGAACTCAAAAATAAAATTGGATACCTTTTAACGTTTATAGGGGCTCATACAGTATTTTTTGTTGATTCAATTTGTGGTTTAATTTTATTTATTTATTAATGTATTTTATTGACTAGTGTCGTTTCTGTTCCGTGTTCGCTTCGTTAGAAATCCAAATAAACGGTGACAGTCAGATGGCGCGCTGAGGACGTCACATCCGGCCATTTGTAGTTTTTACATCCGGAAGGTGGGGCTTTTGTTACAGGAGCGGTTTGTATGTGGAGAGCCAATGTCTCTGTATTCGCTGTTAATGCGCTCAACAAGATAGCATCAGCTACGGGCAGACAAACGAATCCTGCTTTGGTAAGGCTCCGAGGTTTTCCCTTTAAACCGGAATCACCGTGAGTTTCCAAACCAGAGCTTTAGGGAGTTTAACGTTACCATACCTGTTTTAAGGAAGGGCGAGCACCCAGTGGGTCCAAAAGGTTGACCGCTCAGCTGCAAAGAAACTAAAAATAAGTGACTGGTTGACTGGTCTACTTATTTTCGTGTTTTAGTTTGGTCAGTTGTCATTTGTGGCCTTGTTAAATTAGGAAGCTAATATTAGGCATTAAGCTGTTTTTTTGGTGAGTTATCGTTAGCCACCATTGACCGTTTAGCCTTAATAATGTGAACATTAGCACCGATTTGCTGGTGCTCTTCTTAATTCCTTTCTCTTTATGGCTGTGGTGTGCCAGTACAATTGCGTTATATTACTAAAGAAATTTTGGTATATCCAAATCTTGGATTTATGCGCTTTTCCACTATCGGCGTGTTAACTTAAACTAAAAAAACCCGAAAAAAACACGAAACCCAACTTCTTAAAACTGATTTGTGATCACTTGGTAACGTTAACAGTTGTGATTTGTTTGACGTTAATTACGCCAAGTGTTTTGTGCTGAAAAGTTTATACCTCAGGGGAGATGAGATGACACACCCAAGCCAGCGTTTGCTCATGTTAGGGAAAATCTGACTGTCAGCAAAACAGTTTTCTCCCTAATTGCACTGGCATCATCACATTCGCTCTTTAAGTCCCTCATTTTTGAGGGATTTTTGTTGGTCCCTTAACTTTGGAGATTCTTTAATGGTCACTTCATCGAATACAAACACTCGCAGTATAGTGTAGAAATTTAAAGATAAAGGCAGTTAT
Organism: Apistogramma diplotaenia; assembly: GCA_015052665.1. Lineage (NCBI taxonomy): Eukaryota > Metazoa > Chordata > Actinopteri > Cichliformes > Cichlidae > Apistogramma > Apistogramma diplotaenia. Next base: position 29,922 of record VOQJ01030521.1, read on the forward strand.
CAGTGGGGAATGTTTACATATATACAGACAACTGTCAAGGTGCTGCATAACCTTCTGTGGTTGAGGTGAGGGACAGTGTTGGCAAAGCAACACACACTTGTTCCTTCTCCTTGATAATGCCAGCTATGGTTGGTATTAGGGGAAAGTGACCGGTGTGATTCATCACCCAGATTCACATCATTCAGGGGTGACTAACGGCGAATTTAAAGTCGCAATGACTTAAATGGCATAACCTTGCAGTCTCATGATCTTGTCTGGAATGACATGTTCTGAAACCATCGTAAACAACTCCTGAGCACAATGCTGATTCCAGCACAATAACAGCATTTCTAGGAAAAGTAGGTCGTCAGTCTTGTAGAGCTTCCTCAGGTTCTTAAAAGCTGATGGACCCTTTTTTTGTTTTTGAGAAAGGCTTTTAACTATTTTGTTTAAAAGTCCCATATCATGAAAATGCATTTTATAGTTAGAATATGTTTATAAACTTCATAGTGTGAACTGTGAATTCACTCAGTGTCTGCATTCTTCCAACCCCTGCCTACAAACCCATCTTCCAGCTTTCTGCAAATGCTCCCCTTTTTCTACATGGAAAATGGGTTATCAGGTGTTGAGCTAAAAAATTGCCCACAGTCTCTGCTTCTCTGCTCAGTTCTTCTGTCAGTGCTAAGTGGAGCAAAAGAGCTTGCTGCTAAACACACTGCTGTGGATGGTGAGCAGTAAACCATATTTTGGCAAACAAAAATCACTGAGTTGAACTGTGAGCTGTATTTAAAGTCTTTTGGGTCTTAGGCTGCTGTCAGACAGCTCTTTGTGACACATAAAAGCGTCAAAGCCAAGAGAGTCTGCTCACAAAAAAAAAGGAAAATCAGCAATTTTACCTTGCAGAAAACTCATCTGGTTAGTTTGCTCCAGTAAAACATGAAAATGCTCTAAATCCCTCCTTCAAATAACCAAACTAATACATTCCGGTTAATTCACTGGGATCTAAAATCCCAGTGAATTACTTTAGCTGGAGATGTCCCCATAGTAACAGGACATCCTGTTGTTTCTTTGCATAGCTAAATTGTCTAATGTAATGGTTAACTTTGGTCACATGTCCACAGTTCAGAGTTCAGGGTATACTGTAATGCTGAGGGATAACTGTGAAAACTTTAACAGCCAGTTTATAACCGATAGAAATGTACTGTGTGTGTGTGTGTGTGTGTGTGTGTGTGTGTAACTCTGTGTTCCTGTAATTTTGTGTGCTTCAGTGCAGCTAAACCTGGCCGGCTTTCTGTTTGACTTTACATCTTCTTCTCTCAACACTCACTTATACTACATTTTAGTATAGCTGAATTTCCAATAAATAAGTAAATGTTTCTGTTCCTGTTGTCAGACAGGAGAACAGTTATAAAATACGGACTTTAATACGGCCCATCAACTACAGGGGAAAATAGCTAACACGCAAGGCGCTTATTGAGCCGCTGCTCTGCACCGCTGAAATCTAGATTTTCCAACCACTGCTTTTAAATACAGCCGAACAGAAATTTTGTCAGACAACATAAAGTGATTGCTGGGGGAGAAAGCTAGAAGCCACAGAGTGGACTTTTCAGGTCTGTATCAGCAACCGTGTAGTGTGCTGAATGAGCTGTCCGATTGGGTTCTCCTCACTGTTACAGAGCGCTTCGTAAATGGTGTGGGAGAACCCGTCATTCCTCACATTGGATCAGACAGTTTGGGGTGGGGTGGGGGGTGTTGCATTTTACTTAGGTTTATTTTGGATCCTGACAGATATGAAAGGCTTTACATCCTGTTTCCTATAAGGAGGAGGAACAACATATGTAGATGGGCCATTGTAGAGGCCACTAGTTTATTCAAAGTGTAAGCACAAGATCGCAGTAACTAGCTGCTTTTGATATCAGTAGGTTTTTCATAGGGTAAGCACAGACACTCAGATCATTTGGTTAACAAACCAATAAACCATAATATGCTTAATGACTTTATAGCCATGCTGTGTCCATCACATTTCTGTGCTGATGCTTTGCCACAGTGGCAAACACCATATTGGGTAAAGGTCAGCTATCACGATTGCCCAGAAGCTAGCACCATCTTTAAAATTAATATTTTGTTTTTTTTCTCCCTTTTTCTATCATATATCACTTACTCTATTTGTCATTAGCTCAGATTTTCTTGCCAGCATTTTCAACTTGTCTAGCTGAGGATGTGCATTACAATATGTTTACGTGTAGATATTTGGGATTCCTCTCATCACTCACACCACTTCACTCAGCCTCTATCCACTGCCACACACCTGCACTTTGAAATCACTCTGCACTCATCCAGACAAGGCCGTCATTTCACTAAAATAGTGAGAGGCTTGTCTGAAGCCATAACTGTGCTAATGTGCATTTATGTGAAAGCTGGATGCAAAGACTGGGATACTGGATTTCACACCAATGTTTACTCCTTTTCCTGTTTCACTAAACCCGGGTCTGTGTTTAAGCTATAGCTGTAGGCCACAATATATCTTGTTTCAGCATGGAAGTATTACAAGGCAGATTAAGGATGACCACCTTGTCTTTTCTGAATGCGAACAAAAGTGTCAAAGCAGTTAAGTTTAAAGTGAAATTTTACATAATTGTTTTATTTCTTTCTGTAGTGGCACTCCAGGCCCCTGCACTGCTGTAGGTGGTATGTAACTGAGCTCGCTGTCAGGCAAATGAAGGAGAGAGAAAAAAATGTACCAGTCAAAAGTTTGTTCACACTCGCTCACAGGTAAGTGTGTCCAAACTTTTGAATGGTACTGTGTTGACTTGGTGATAAGTAGTGGGCAGCTGGGAGTTGCTCAGCAGGAACAAATACATTTGTGATTAAATGTGTGCTGAGAAGTCGACTCCTCTTTCTGTCCGTAGTGAATCAGTCTTAGGGAATGGGAAAGGCTCGAGTGTTTGGGTAAGATCATTGAGGTCAGCTGGAGAGTGCATAGGAAGGATATCTGTTTTGTGTTAAAGGCTAAAGCTGTGATTTCCATAAGTCATTCTTCTCACACTACAGTGATCAGTGAGCACTTCACTATCTTTGTAACTTGGTGATGAATTCCATGTGTGTAAGACAGGAGTATGGTTTTAAATGTAGTCATATTTGAGGGGGAAAAAAGCCCCACTTGGTGTTGCTGGAGTGGAAAGGATTTTAACACTGAGAGGATTTGGGTCTCTGTTGCCCAGTTTTGTCAAAGGGTGCTCTGTACACCCTCCTGGCCAAGGGTTGTTAGTATGCATTGTGGGGTGCTTGCTTTTTGAAAATGTTTTTCTTGTTGCTCTATGCTGTCTTTTATTTTCTGATGCCCAGTGTCAGTAACCACTACATCAGGTATATTTTAAAGACTTAACACATTTCTGCAATGCCTCTGCAGTGATTTGCTCAAAATCATGTATTGTTTATTGTTCTGTGATAATTAATTCTTAGGCTCTTAATTTTTCTTTGTGTGCCGCAGAAGACCTATTCTTGCTTCTACCTCATGACTGAGGTGACTCAACTCAGTTATATTGTTTTAATCACCGCAAGCTTTAGATGGATCAGGTGCTGCCGAGTTTCCAAATGCCAGTCTCCCCCTTCACTTTTGCTGGAAAAGAGGAAAATGTTGAGAGGACCTGGCTGGACTTAGTGAAAGAGAGTTGTTTAGGTATGAGAGTTAGTGGTGACTAAAAATGGCGAAGAGTTTCACATACAAGATGTATCACTGGGCAACTCATTCAGTTGGTATTGAGATGAGAAAATGAACTAATTTCCTTTGAAAATCCTTGGAATTTTGAGGTTTGTTATTGAGAAATAAGTCACTGTTTTCTTCATCAGAGTGGGAGAGGAAAATCCCTCACCCCAGTGATCACAGGCATGTAGAAAGACAGAGCATCCTCTGGCTCCTCACAAGTATGGCTCAGATGTCTTGCATTTACTCTTGCAGACAAGTTCACTTCAGGTTGCTTCACGCTGTCTGTTTGCTATACTCTCTTGTTAGGATTTGTAGGAGTCCCGGCAAACCTCGGGTACATGCTTGCCAAAGTGTGAGGATGAGTGTAGAGGGAACATCGGGTTGTTCTCCAAAGGGAATCTTAATGAATTCTTGTAGCCCACGCTGCACTGGTGTCATCTATATTTCAGGAGCCTTAGCAACCAGAGTGGCCTGTTAGACTTTTCCCCTCCTTTCACGTAACCCCACAGCCCCCTAAAACGGACCAGTGCCAAGCAGACTTCAGTTCCATATGTGGGTCATGCTTAAATATAAATTTTTTATGTCTTTTGCAACTATCCTCCATATTTAATCCTATATACATAGTGTGTTACAGTGCAGCTGGTGGAAATGTGGCATGACCCCACCCTTAGTGTCTGAATGTCCTTCAGAAACTTTCCACTAAGCACATGTACTAAGCATTTTTCATAGTGCCTTAGTTTATTAGCTCTGATTGCTTTATTTATTGCAGTTGGAGTCTGTGCTTACATACAGAGAAGTGGGTTATAGTGAATAATTTAAACGGTGGCCCCTCTGTATAAGTACTGAGTTTCTGATGGGTTCTTTCAGGATGTGTGTAATTATGTGTAGGTTTTTTGAGTATCCTATCTTCCAATGAGCCCTTTCAGTGGCCTGGTTACTGATAACAAAGACAGGAAGAGCACAGATCAAATTTCACTTCCTGGCTGGATAGAGTTAAGACCACGATACCTCATCCTCTGCATCAGCAGCTGTCATACTATGGCTGACATAGTGAAGTGTTGCAAATAATGAGTTCTGCATTTGGACGGTGCAAAGTAATTTTGCATTAAGTTCTCACATGCACAGGTGCCCATTTAATCATTTAAAAGAGAAGTTGTTACTATTTAATTTCCCACTAGGAGTTTGTAGATGGCTTCTTTGGGGGCTGTAATATTACATTACATTTGTAATGAAAGCTTAATGGAAAAGGCAGGTGGTTTTTCTGTAATGTTTTTTTTTTTCCTCATCCTTGTCTGGGGAACACTGAATACCCACTTGTGGCACTCTAAGCTGATATGAAATGTTTACTGATGGGGTGGAGCAGATTTTGAATCAAGTTATGAATCAGCTCTGTGCTCCCATTAGTGTGACATCTCAATGGAGAATCATTCTAATGATGAGGGAAGAAAGTAGGTTAAAAAAACAGATGGATTCTTGTGATATGAAAACAGTACTAAATCATGTGACAGAGACTTTCAAGTCACAGCTTTGGCTTGCTTGGTTCAGATGGTTTCTACACAGAAGGTAATGAGATGACTAAATGGTATTGTGTTGAGCTACAGTGGTTGATGAGTGTTCATCCGTCCAGTATGGTTGTTAAGGGTGGAGCCTGGATAACAAAGAGTGAGTGATGAGATTTTAAACACAAATGGGGGGTTAACTAATGACCACTGAAAGTCATCAGTATTTATTGGGCAGTGGAAATGTGTTAGCAGGCTGTTTTGCAGGAAGTGATGGCCCTGCTTCTCATAAGGACGCAGGATATTAGCTGTTTGGTGGGTGTCCTGGGCACAGTCACAGATGCATCCTATGATACAGATAGGGAGAAAAAAAACCAGCTGTTAACAAAAAAAAAGAAGCCGAATGCCAGAACTGTTTGAAGAGTTCAATGATCATTAAAGCAGCCACTATTGATTCTCAATTAAAGGAGTGTGCTAGTAAACTACAGGCTAGTTGTGCAAATAATGTGTCTTAATGATTTGTTTTTCTTCTAAACAAGGTTTAGTGTTTTAATTTTATTATACTGACTGCTGTAAATTTTTAGTTAATATCAAAAAAAGAGTTTTCTGATCCCTTTTCAAAACATGTCTTTCCTAATTGACCAGATGACTAACATTTCATGCATCGCTGACTATGACTAATTGAATGGAAGCTGTACACAGACGCAGTACAGTACTCACCCACTCATACGAATAAAAGTCCAAACTTTTGACTGGTTATGTATAATTACGAAAAGCACTTCCATCTGATCCACTTTACAGCACCATAACATGTCCAGAGCAAAGTGCAAGTAAATGCATGGCAGATGCAGTTAGTCTGCTGGAAGTTCTATCTGACAGAGAAAGAAGATACTGAAGTAAGGTAAAAGCAATTGACTCTGAGCCTTCACCTTGTGAGGGCAGGGCCATTATAGAGCAGATAGTCAGTCACGTCCCCTCTTTTTAACGAGTTTTGCACATGATGCCCTGTTTTAATGCATTCGTAAATGCTGCTTTGCAGCGAAGAATGATGGCTTCATTACTTCTGATCAGTTGGAATGACCTTTTGATGGCGAACTTTATAAAGTTCTAGGATTCACGAGTAGGCAATTTGGCGCTTTAATGGAGATGATGGGGGTTAAGATTTAAGATTTGTTGGAGCAAAGCCTAGAGTCTTGGCACAGCAAGTTACTGTCAGAGTGAAAGCTGTTAAGTAACAATTACCATCTGTCCTTGCACTTGTCCACAGTACACTTGTGTGTTTGTGGAGGTTATTTACTGTACATGCTAATATGTTTCCACATTTGTCATTTGCAGGTTGTGTCTATGTGTGTGTGTCTGTGTGTGCACCCGTGCACATGTGTTTGAGTGTTTAAGAAAGGCACAAAGAAGAATCCAGTGATGGCTGCCAATAAAGGCAAAAACCAGAGCTCTCTGGCGCTGCACAAGGTGATAATGGTGGGTAGTGGAGGCGTGGGAAAGTCAGCCCTCACCCTGCAGTTCATGTACGATGAGGTGAGTTAACAGACTGATGGAAGCTTATAAAAACTGTTGCCAAGGTCGTGACAGTGGGGGATTTAGCTGTAATTGTGACTGCTTGCACCCCCTTTCAACCAGTTAACAGTTTAAGTGTTCTAGATGTTGTCTTAGCTTTAAATTTAAGATAGTATTTTAAATGGTTCACCAATAGGAAGCCATCAGTGTGAAAACATTTGCTTGAAAATACTGAAGCTGCTCTCCGTGGCACGATAACAGTGACTCCTGCATTACAGAGGTTAAACAAGACGTCTAAAAGTTACGAGGCACTTTTGTCACTAGTCCATAACTTGTTTGGCCACCGATGTTGTGATAACGCTCAAATGAGCTCGAGTTGTTATGGTTTGTCTCTGCTCCCAAGCAGCATATCAAGTTTTCAGTCATCTGTCTGATTTCCATGTTCTCCGGTGCATAATTGCTGATCAGGATTCACTGTTGCTGTTACAAGTCTTGGAAAAATGTTTTTTTTTTCTCATCTGTAGTTTGTAGAGGACTACGAGCCCACCAAAGCAGACAGCTATAGGAAGAAGGTGGTTCTGGATGGGGAGGAGGTTCAGATTGACATACTGGACACAGCTGGGCAGGAGGACTACGCTGCTATCAGGGACAACTACTTTCGCAGCGGGGAGGGCTTTCTGTTGGTCTTCTCCATCACGGAGCCAGAGTCGTTCACCGCTACTGCTGAGTTCAGGTACTCGTGCATGCATCTGAATTTGGCACGTATTGGAGTGTCATGAATGCAAGATGATTGGTTTAAAAATGAGATCCACTAAGCGATTGTCACTGATTGCACATCTGTTGAAGAGTGTATCCAAAGTGGATGAGGCACTTTAAAATACAAAATACATGGGTGGTGGTGGTGGTGGGGGTGGGGGGGGGGTGTTTTTGCTCCCAATCTCAACCCAAGCTTATCTTTCAGTATCAGCACCTAAATAATGAATGCAAATCCAGGTGAGGAGATTGTTATGTGTTTGGAGAGTTTAACCTGCGTCACAGCTCTGCATTCGTGTTTTTCTTTGGTGCGTTGTGCAATATTTGTGGAGAGGAGTGTCAGTGTGGATCTGTTGTGGCAGGAAGGTTTGGATAGGATTAAAGCATACTTGACAGGGAAAAAAAAACACTGAAGCTTAAAAGCAAATGTTAGTCAACAGCACTTTAGAATCAAATACACAGACATAACACATCAGCTTCACTCACTATAGTTCAGAATGTGAAAATTATTTGACATTTAATATTGTGAATTAGCGTTAAATTGTATTTGAAACAAGAATCCATTCAAAAAAAAGTTTCTGTGCTCACAGGGAGCAGATCTTGCGAGTGAAGGCAGAAGAGGACAAGATACCTCTCCTGCTGGTAGGGAACAAGTCCGACCTGGAGGAGCGCCGGCAAGTGTCTGTGGATGAGGCCCGTGCAAAGGCCGAGGAGTGGGGCGTCCAGTATGTAGAGACATCAGCCAAAACTAGAGCCAACGTTGACAAGGTATCACTGCTCAAACACATACCGAGCATACAAAACTGCTGGAATTTTAAGCACTGAAAGTAAAGTGAGTGTGAATTATCAGTGAATTACCTCCTGGACGCCTCCTAGGTGAGGCGTTTTGGCATCTCCCACTGCGAGTAGGCCCAGGGGCAGACCCAGGACACGCTGTAGTGATTACAACTCTCAGCTGGCTTGCTGCCGTGTCCACCCAGAAGAGCTGAAGTTGTGCAGCTAAGACTTGTGTCCCCACAACCCATATGCAGATGAGTGGCAGAAAATAAATAGATGGAATTTTTATTTATAAATTAACTTTATACAGCATGCATGAAAGCAAAGAAATTGGTGTGGTCTTTGTGAACCTGCCACAGTTGCTTTGTATTATTTTTATATGTTTTGGGGTCTTTATAGCCTTTATTGAGATAAGACAGTGGTGAGAAGACGGGAAAGCAGGGGGAGGACATCAATCTTCAGCCCTGTGCCTTGCAACATATGGGTTGCCTGCTCAGCCTATTGAGCTATACCAGTGTTCACTTGCCATAAGTCTTTTTTGCTGTCCTATTTGACTCTATCTCTTTATGTAGTCCCACTAAAAGATAAACATGCCAAAAACTTTTACACAGTAAAAAAACATCTGACACACACAAAAAAAAATCCTGACAACTTTTTTCTTTACTGCACATTTGAACGTTATGTGATTTCTTTCTAGGTATTCTTTGACCTGATGCGTGAAGTACGAGGAAAGAAAATGTCCGAAAACAAAGACAAAAATGGAAAAGGAAAGAACAAGAAGAACAAGAAGAGCCTCAGAGAGAGATGCTGTTTACTTTGAACTCCTCGTGGACCTGAAAAGGCCACAAATACAAACAGAAGGGTGGGGAGTAGAGCAGAGTCTTTCCCATTTGTGATTTTAAATGAAATCATCTCATTTTGTTTTTTGATAGCTCTTTATAGTTTAATGTCTAAAACAATCTCAACCACTGTGTTGCCAGTTTTAATGAATGAAACCCGACTTGCTCTGTCATCTGAGGGTGAAGAGTGTTGTCACTGACTTGGACTGCAGTGCTTGATGACTCACAGTAAGCCAGTGACCAAATTGCCATTGACACTAACTCTGCTGCTCAAGACATTCTCCACTGTTTAACTCAGTGATTATACTGCCTTTGACTTTGGTTCATTCTAATTTTGTCAACAAAACGGTGTCCTTAATTTCTTTACCTCATCTAAATCTTAACCTGCATATTCTCTTTGTCAGAGTATAGACCCACTGAGCCTACGTTCAACAGTCTTTCAGATTTGTAATCATAAATAATTGCCTGTCTGCTGAACATGTTTGCATCACCTATTTAACAACTTCACTTTGTGTTTGGAATAGCTGGTGAAGCTGGAAGTTTAATGGCTGCTTGAGGTTCCTTCAGTTGTTTTCTTTCAGTTTATCCACATAATTGTGACCTTACCGCCAAGTCCAGGACATTTGAATAGTGCAGTGCAATCAGGGGGGGTTCTTATTGGTGGTTGTCAGATGTTGTTATCCCTGACATGATTTCCATAAATCAATGTCAAAATATATTCTTCAGTGAGAAAGTTGTAAAATTAACATCCTTGGTGACTCCAGGAATGTCTCTTGAGGTCATGTATCACGTGATGTGGTATTTTAACATTTATTCTGTATTTTGAGAATGTGAAGAAAGTTTGCAATGTGGATAATTCTATTTTATTGTAGGTAAATGGAAAAGTGACTAAGAGGAGAAAACCTATCTGTTGCTCTTTATGGTGCTCTGCCACATTTGTGTAATCTGGCCCTTTCTGTCCTTAAAGCGCAGACTCTTTACTGTTTGACATGACTGAAGTTCGGAGTCTTTGCTATGAGACGGGTGTTGACAATCCAGGAGGCCATCCTGCGTATGCATTTTAATCAGCGACTATTAATCTCGATGGTTCTGATGTTCTTTTTCTTCTTTGGTCTTTTGAATAACATGCACTACATTGCCAATACCTTTAGAAGTGGGCTTCATGCTGTGTTGAGTCATGCTGGGAGTTTTAAGCAGTTTGTGCCAACAAAATAACTAAAAAAAAAAAATTCAGACTGTGTTTGTGGATGTGCAGTATGTATGTTGCGTAAGAGTGTGTCTGCATTTATCAGAAAACCTTGCTGTGTCTTTGAGTGAAGCTTGACAATTGTTCCAACTTAACTGATGTGTATTCAAGTGCTACAGTAAATGAGATGTTTCTACCACTGCCTAAAGCATCTGTTTATGGTAACCCCTGCTCCTTTATCTTTAACTACCTACTACTGTATGTCTCTAGGCAGCAAGAGAGCTGCTGAATAAATGTTTGCATACCCTTTTTAAATTTTTTTTGTAACGTACTGGACTTTGTCTCTGAAATCCTCAAAACAGACATGAATGTGAAGGATAAAAATGTCACTAATTTACACGTTTTACTTGAGTTAAGATGAACTGGTTTCCAGCAGTAGACTTGGTGCTGCACATTGCCCTCTGGTGGAGGTAATAGTACTGTTTTTGCTACCTACTTTATGGCCACTCTGCAGTTACATCAACATTATCCACTGAAATGTTATGGTTGTCAATTCTTAGTCCCTTTGGGGCATACTGTGCCCTAGTTTGGTCAAATAACCCAGCAGTTACTGACTTTGCATCGATTGTTCCCCTGCCATCTAGAAGAGTGCCAACGGCTTGTTTTTTTCTCTCGAATTTGACAGTGATATACTACCACCATTTATATTAACCTTACAGCCTTATCTTACATGGCAGGAATTGTGTAACACCACCCTCAAGATGAACCAGTCGTGGGCTCTCGTAGCTCGACCCCTGGGGGTGGCCAGGTCAGTGAAACTCATTTCACAGTGTGAAAACACGGTTGACTACATCACCAGGCGAAGACTGACTATACATCACTTTGAAAATAGTTTTCATGTGCAGGATAAGAGGAAGTTCCTTCCCCTGGTGTGATGTTAAAGGAAAGCCACTCTGACTTTTAGCGTAACAACGTCGTCGTGTGTAGTTTAACGTGAGAAACCAATTTGCGTTTTGTAATTAAGTATGCTGTAGTGCCATTGTCTCTAATCAGTGGAAGTACAGAAATGTACCAAATTCACAGTTTTCCTTTTGGGATTATTTGTATCTTGTTGCTTAAGTGAGTTCTTTGTGACCTCATTCTGCTTAATTTTGAAATCTAGACTATTTATGTTGGGATTATTTATTTCCTGTGATGTTTAAAAGATGATCTGGGAATATAGATTTCTTATTTTCCAGCACAATTTTAGCATCGCGCCACACTTCGGTGTCAGCACTCAAATATCCCTCTCTGCCTCAAATCAATTGGCCGTTTGTTGCCAGCTCCAAGCTGTGCATCTTTACAACAGCACAGATAAGACTAACTTCTCAGGTCTTTTGGAGAAAATTGCATATTTACAACTATTGATCATACAGGCCAACACAAATAAAACTAAAGTGAGAAACACTAAAGGGAGTTTCAACCCGTAACAATAATGGAAGCCACTGTTCCACATTTTCTGCGTACTTAACATAAACACACTAATCCCCAGTAATTTACGTCACCAGTGAAACTTGGTTTAAAAGCCTGTGGCAACATTTCCATCAGAGAAGCTAAACATGTCACAGCTCTGATAAGCACATTTACCTGCCTGACACTCACCTCTCTGGATTCCCACTCTCTGCCTGCACCTCTAAGTAGGCAGATTAGGTGGTCTGTTAAACCCACAGGAAGGCACTTATTTAGAAATACATGAAAGGGCAAAGTGAGCCAGGCTAATGACCGATGCAGTGTCACCGGCACACTCTCGGGTCTTTTATCATTCTGTAGAGAGGGCCCCCGTCCTCTGAGTAACCCTCATTATATCTGAGCTAATGTTGGGGATGAGGATGTTCAAGTGATAAAGCACCATCACAGTCTTTCATTATACAGAAAGAGAAACGGACTCGGTGGAATTGTGCTCACCCTATAAGATAAATGCAATGGACAGAGAATAACTCCTATTTTAGCGACTGTGCCATCCTGCTGTCTACAGACTGTCTCGGTGCTTAACAGTTCACTTTTTGACCATGGGATGGCAGTATTGGTTTTCTGTAGGTCTAGTCTGCAGTTTCGGCATCATTAGTGATACCACTACGCTTCCCACGACTAGGATTCATTCACTGGTGACTGTTGATTGACTGGATTAATGTTTATCTTTCCTTATTAAACATTTAGTTCATGGAAAATTAATGACTGGTTTATCACTGTGTGCATTTCATATTAATTATAGTATCATAATTAGTAATCAGAGATAAATCTCTATTTAATTTTTATGACTTGAGAACAGCTTTGCTTGGACCAAGTTACCTCTTGTGGTCCATTAAGCATCTGATATAATGAAACAAAATTCTTTCCACTCGTCTATGTATAGTAATACAGCCAACTGATATGGGAGTGACAGGAATTTGGGGGGGGGGGGGTGTGGAGTCCTCTGATACTAACAC
>VOQJ01030521.1:45122-56180 GCA_015052665.1 Apistogramma diplotaenia
CAGTGATTCTGACGTCTCCTCGGTCGCAGAAATAGACAGCAAGCTACAGTAAACAGTTAGCAAACAAGTTATCGATGCTTTTCTTCAAAAGGAGCAGCGTATGGACTTCAGTTATAAGTAAAGGTATGAAGATAATAATGTTTTTTAAGTTATTAAGTTCTACATTAGTATGTAAAGAATGCTGATATGAAATTTTAAACAAAACACGTTAACTGTTGCCAATCAAATGGTGAATAAGCTGCTCTGTAGGTTCATATGTTTGTAAATCTGATGTGATGACGTCAGTGCCTCAATAGACGACCACCGCACGTCACTGCTCAACAGATATCAAAACTCATCAGACAGAGGTGAAGGCTTTCCAGTTTCTTGTTGACCAATGATGGTAAGCCTGTGTGAATTATGGTTCATGAGTGGCACCCAGTGTAGCTCATCTGTTTCAAGGTTCATACTGCAAGCATTAAGTATGATATGTGATGCTTTGCTTAAGTGTTCTCTTTGAATTGATGGATTAATTCTTAATATGAGACAATCATGAACATGAACTATTCTGCAGTATGTGCTAGAATGGTTGGGAATTTAAAAATGTAATGCAAAAAAAATGTTGCACCTATAATGTAAAAATACCTGATTAGTTATTGTGAACATAAAAGTTATTTGAGTCAGAAAGCGCAGTCACATCACACGAGAGACAAGACTGGCAGTGTACACAGATTAGCACCGTCCTACAGAGGAGACACAAACTCATTATCAGGATCTGATGCAACTGTTGTTGCTTAAATTGATGAAAGCACCTCTCGAGCAGCTCTGCGGTGACATTAAAGCAAACTATGTGATTTAACACATGTCATGCAATTCATGTTGCACATATCAGGCCTTCATTTTGATGCGCATTAATATCACGACAACTGAAATGCCGTGCTGTCAAAGAGGCACTGATTTAACTCCTGATTATCTGAAAAATGTAAAGGTGCTGTTACTGTTTTCCTTGTTGCTCCTGTTACCTGTTCTGTAATTTGCAAGAACTGAGCTTTGATTCACCTCTAGTGCAGAGTATAGAAAATCAGTCATAACATTTTTTCACATGGAAACTGTTCATTGTGTTGCTCACAACTAATTATTGAAGCTCGAGGCAAAATGTGGAGGATTTGTTTTCCAAAATACTGAGTTCTCCCAGGAATTTCAGTGCAATGTTCAAGAACGAAAAATGTGTGTATATATATATATATATATACACACATTGTAGGCTAATGGTTAAATAAATACCTAAAATATCAGTGGTCCAATTATGTGCATTTAGTTTAAACCCCTTTTATTTAATTTTCAAAGCAGGGTGTCATGCTTTCATTTTTTTAATTTTCAGGTTTTTTTTAAAGAAATGAAAAAATTTCCCTTGAATTTAAAAGTAAAGTATTTTTACACCTTGCATATTTTATCTTGAGCTTCAGTTTTCTCACCATCTGCTGCCATGCAGCTTCAAACAGGCTGTGGAACAAACAAAATATTGTTTCACTGAACATTGTTTTTATGTTGCACTTACCTGCACTCATACATTATTAGTTACTGAAGTAAACATGATGCCTGCTTTAGTGCACATTGAAAATGTGTTTTTGTGTGGCTAGTGGGTGCACTTTTCCTTACTTTTTGTTATTAACAATTTTGAATTATTTGATTCTGTGATTTAAAAAAAATTCTTATGCAATAGGCCCCACTTATTGAGTTCTCTGCAGAAAGAATTAAATGTGTTGGCAAATACATTAATAAAGACTTAAATTGTATTAAAAATGCATAAAATAATTATGTATTGTGGAAAAATATTCAATTAATGGGAATTAATGCATAGAATTGCAATTCTGAAATGCCAAAAAGCCAGACTGCAGATTCATGTCTGATCCTTACAGCATGTGTCATCCACACCAGCTTGTATGTATGAAGGCTTTTCCTTGCAGCTGATTAATTAAGTCCTTGCACATCCATCAGGTATCTGCTGTTTCCAATTTGAGTGTCAAAGTGTAATTACGAATGCCATATCCACTGTGGTTAGCTTGATTAAATCTTGCACAACCATCAGCAGCCTGTTGCAGAATAACAAAACAAACCTCTGTGCACGCTGCTGACTTTGTATTCTGCGCTGCCTGGCAGTTAATGCTGTAAATAGAACCAGGAGAGTTGGAGACCCTCGATATGCATTCCCATTAAGAAACGGAGATAATTAAAACAATGTCTCAGTTGAAGCCCTGCCTTCTATGAGCAGGTCAGATCTTGTGTGTGTGTGGTGGGGGCGGGGTAAAAGTAAATAGATAAAATCTTTAAGCCAACTGTCACATTTAGGATGGAAGATGCAAAAGAAATGTCAAACGCTTTCTTTTTCCATCATAAATACATATAATGCCAGGGTGCAGTCGATTTATGTTTTCACACCAGGAGACTAATGGTCAGTGTTCATTTGCTGTCAAGCTTCACTGAAATCTCTAAGAGCCATGAACCTTGCTTTTCTCTCATTTACTACTGTGCTGCCGCAAAAAGCCTCAAGGTATCAAAGATTTTCATTAAATTTTTCGCTTGATGTTGTCAAAATGACAGTATCATCCATCAGCAGCTACAGGAGAAGCTGTTCATCATTCTTATCAGTATGCCTACATGTAGTACAAAAAAGGAGCATATTGTAGGAGAGGCTTTGTTGCACACATGCTGTGGATCTAATTATGGTGAATGGTTTTATACTGTAATAAAAAAGACAGTATCTGTTTACAGATATTAGGGGGTAACTGACAAATGTATCATGTAGCCACAGCAACCTGTGATAAGAATTAATGTAAAAACAAAACAAAACAGTTTTTCTGTTACTGAAGTAAATTTATGGAATAAAAGTGATGTTGTGTCACTTTTTATTTTAAATTAATGTAATTATGAAATGCTGTTTTCTGTTGCGTTGTCAATTTGTTGTTGGCTAAACATTGTATTATGTATGAGGGGTAGGCACATGTAGCTTCTGCATACCTTTTCTGTCCGCTTGTAATATAATATTTTACTTTATGAGAACATATTTTTCACTGTACAGTGAAAAAGTGATCACTTTTTTCAAACTACTTTGCAGCACAACCTGTCATTGAATTTGTTGCCATTTTGACTCTAATTATTTTGTTTCGTTTACTAATTTTTACGAAAGATACACAGGCTTTTTATGTAAAAGACGCTCATAATTTTAGAATGCCGGTTTGAACTGAAAGAGGACATTGTTTGTATAATGAAGAGCCTTTCATGAAGAGCCCAGCCTAGAAAATGCATTTGCTAATTAGAAGACTTGATGGCTTCACTAAGATAGCTACTCAAGTGGATCTAAGTAAATTTACTATTGTCAGTAATGACAGGAGAAGGGCATGTTTTTAAAGCAGGCCTACACCTCAAAGTCAGAAGGAAAAAGGAGAAAGAACATGTAAGAAAAACATCCGGAGACAGGTGACAAATTAGCTACTTTGGCAACAGGGAATCGGAGCGACAGGACCTCCACCCCGATCGCAGCCCAATCCACATAGCTCTGAACACAACCCCAGTGGCTCCTATTGCTGGGTGTGGGCCCACATAAAGGAAAAAAAAGAGTTCATGGTTACAACCAATATAATCGAGTTCCAACGTAGGGTGTCTGGGTTCTCCCTTAGAACTCCGATAAGGGGTTTGGTCATTTGGGACAGGATCAGAATAGAGCCACTACTGCTCCATACAGAAAGTAGCTAGGACCAGGATGCCCCCTGAACACCTCCTAGCTAAGGTGCTTCGGGGCATTTCCTGCTGGGAAGAGGCCCTGGGTCAGACCCACGACATGATGGAGAGATGACATCTCCTTGCAATCTTGGGAATGCCTTGATATTCTTCCTGGAAGAGTTGTGGAATGTGGCTGTGTGTGTGTGTGTGTGTGTGTGTGTGTCTTTATTTCAACCCCCTTATGGGCTGAACATGCTTTTTCACTGGCTGTGGCTTGGCAGACTGTAGAGATCTATGGGCAGCCTATCTACCTGGAGATTGCGTCTGTTGCCAAATGGAGGCAGTTGTATGTGGCACAACAGATCTGTGGGTTACTTGTTGTGCTCAGTCAGCTGCAGAGAAGAGCAAAGTTATATATCATACAAAGAGATGAAGTGAAACTTAGTGTTGAAAACAATGAACTGTGTCCTCTGCAACCACTCTGTGCTTTTCATGCTGTATTTTTCTGGTCTTTGATGGGGGTTTTTTTTCGTGCTTTTGCTGTTCTTGGTGAACTCTGGAATGGAAGAAACAAGTCACTCCCTTCCCTGTTCCAGCCAACCTGTCAACTAGTCAGCATTTGACCGCACAGCTGAGCTATATGCTGCTGGGTTTTTGGAGGACTACACAGGAACCTGTTTGCATAGGTTGTATACCCCGCTCTGCAGGCACTCCGTAGGCAAATATCCACGTAAACAGACACAACCGCAGTAGCATAAATCAAGCATTAGGTGTTATCCCAGCAAAATCTATTTCCCCTGGGGTAAGTCAACAAGTTAATTAATATAAAAATATGACAGGGAAAATATTTAATGTGCCAAGGGCAAAAATCATAGCAAACCAAAAGACCAGCAATGTATGTTAAAGATGCATACAATAAATCAACCCTTGGCCTCTTTATAGAGAGGATGTGGTGTTGTGCTGTGGATGGCATTTTGTTGATCCACTTACCGTTAGAGGACTGTAAATCACTATTCTCTGTGCTATGATATAACATTTCTGTTCTGATGGGAGCGGCCTCTTTGAAGATCACATTAGCCCCCTTTAAAAAGCACAAGTAGGCAAATAAATGTTTTGTTGAATATGAAAGTGATGTGAACCTCATATTATGGCCATCACAGTCACCAGACCTAGAATCATCTGAAAATCTATGAGAGACTGTGGGCTGACGTCACAGATGGTGCACTCCAAAATATCATCAAAACACTAAATGAAGGAAGATTATTTTGTTTGAATGGTGTTCCATCTCTCTAGCAGAGCCTCAGACACTTGAAAAATCAATGACATGGTGCGCTAAAGATGATCTGATGGTGTTTTACGAACACCTTTTATGCTGATTTATCAAAAGTACTGTGCAGTCAACAAGTTAAAATGAGGCAAAAAAACCTAAAAAGCACTCCACAAACCTCAGCCACCTCTCAAGCACCTCCGTGCAATGTCAGTGCAACATGTAGGGCTGCGGTCAAGGCAGATTTAAGTGAAAGAGCCAATAATTACCCCATGTGATGATTCCTGGCAGTGTGCTCTCATGACCATGATAACACATAACTCATGTCAAAGGCGTATCGGTAGGCTTGAAGCAACGATTCATTAGAGGCTATTTATAATAAGGAACAGCAGGACACCATGGTAAGCTCACATTTATCTGCATGCGGTGTATGAGCAATAATTGCATCAGGAACTTAAGTTTTTGTGTGTGTGCATGGCATTAAAGAGTAATGAATTCACTCCAAGCACATGTGGCTGCAGGGTGTGAAACCTTAGCACAGCAGGTCCCTTTGCGCTCTGGGCAAAATGCTGCTGCTTTTGGCTGGCAGGTATGAATGGGATGAGCAA
This sequence comes from Apistogramma diplotaenia, assembly GCA_015052665.1. Lineage (NCBI taxonomy): Eukaryota > Metazoa > Chordata > Actinopteri > Cichliformes > Cichlidae > Apistogramma > Apistogramma diplotaenia. The sequence goes on from VOQJ01030521.1 coordinate 50,697, forward strand.
TATAGAAAAATACTTGTACAAAGTCCAGCACAAACAATAAAAAAAAAACTCAAGTCAAGTTTGAGATGTGTTATGAATAGTTTTCTAAAGCTATTTTTTTTTAAAAGAAGGATTAAGAAGATGAGCCAAAACATTATGACCACCCATGTGTACTAGACTGTTGCCCCTTCATGCACTGCCAAAGCAGCTTCGGCCTGCTGAGGCCTGGACCCTACAAGGCATCTGAAGGTGCCCTTTGGTATCTTGCACTAAGATGTTAGATTATTTAAGGTGTGTAAAGTGAGGTGGAGCCACTGTGACTCGTTTCAGAACATCTCCCAATATCCTGTCATTACTTTATAGTTTCTCCCTCCTTTGACCAGCATTTTTTAAAGGTTTTGAGTCAGTCAATCTGAACCTTGTCAGATCACCTGGGATCTTTATGTGTCCAACACACTTCATTTGTATGAGAACAACAATCACTTTTTTCTATGCATGTGCCATTGCTGTAAAATAATCTCTCTTATCTGCTTCCTTTGTGAAAGGTCCTAATATTTTATCCTTTAGGTGCATACCTCTTGCAAAAGAGTCAATATTATATCTTTGTTTCAGATTTCACGGGTAGGAAACTATACTGCAAGCTTCATTTATTATGTTGGCAGAAACATCAAATGTATGAATGGATATTCTTCTATGTGCATTCATTGCATCTGTTTGGAAGCAGCCAACCTCACCAACCACCTTGGGATTTGCTGAAGTTTGGTTCCACAGCAGAACTTTTGAACCCCTTAATAATCAGCAGGCTTTCCTTCGCCCAATTATTCGGCTGCGGGATAGCTTTTTGTGCACCAACATTCCGATCTCCCTGAGGTATTTCAGTGATCTCAAGGAAGCACAGCACTTACATACCATATGTACTAAGGCTTTAAAATTAGGTGGCAATTATGTAACAATGGGACAGGTATAACTAACATATCAAACAGTTATTCAGATACGAGATTGCTCTTTTGCAGGCAGTGCTATGCATAGGTCTCATAGGACTTGGATCAAAGAACAGACAACTTTCCATTCCAGTTTCCATTGTAATGTCCAAAGTGATCTATCTTTACTGTAAGGCGTTTGACTGCACAGTGCTGCGGAATATGAAAGATGCAAGGATTAATACTAAATCAAATATGCAGCGGCAGGGGTGTTTCCAAGATTTAAAAAAAATGTTTTTAATGGTGTGGCACAGGGAAGATCAATAACATAGCAGAGGGGGGCCAAGAGGGAATCATAATATTTAAATAAAATTAGAATATATTAAACTGGCATAGAAAATATGATTTTCAGACTCTTGTGCAGGCCTGTGACCTACTACAGATTTATTATGTGAAAAAGTGAGCTGCACAAGAATATAAAGGTAATCTCGCATTAAATAATTATTTTGCAACATGAAAAAAAGTATTTAAAAGTTATTATCACACTTATTTAAAGTATTTAAAGTAAATGTACACATGTTGTGGAATGAAACTTTTCAGAACCAACTCCATGATATTTCTGTATCATGATGATTCATTTATGTGCAAATGAGGATTTTAACTACGTATATACTGCTGATAGCTTGATCTATAATATTGCAATTTATCAGCAAAATAAACAGTAGTAAAAGCTATAAAACGAACACGATGAAGTAAGCAGTACAGTAATTAAATCCAAAATATAGTTGAGTAAAAACAGAAAGCAGCATAACATGGATATACTTAGAGTACAAGTACTTTAAACCTCAGTATTTGAGTAAATGTACTCAGTTACATTTGTGCTACTCATATCCGTGGCACTTATGTTCTATTGTATTGTGTTTCTATGTTCTCTTTGATAAAATGTCATTTTCACATGTTGATCTGTCATAAACATACACAGACTCTAGTAATTCTTTTTTATTCTCTAGTAATTGATCGTGACATGCCTCTTTTATGTAAGTCTATATGCATTTGATGCCTCTGTGATTACTCTGAAAATCTCTGTGTACTTTAAAGTCATCTCACTCATCTGCAATGAACAAATGGGCCTTTGTTGAGAAGATGAGATAGATTCTTTAATTTTGCCTTGTGCCTTTTGTCCAACAACAAAAATATTTCCCACCGTTATATGGCGATGATGCCTCTTTTGAGAAATGCCCCGTCAGTCTTCCTTTCTTCTTCCTTTTTGTTTTGATCACTTATTCCGGGTTTCTAAGGGAGGCGAGGGCTCTTTCTCAGTGTTGATGGAAGACTAAAATGTCCTTTTAAATTTTTCTGCACTGGTGTGGTCACTGTCTGAAACATGATCACCCTTTTAATTTCTTTCATAATATTTGCATCTGAGTACTTTAAGCCACTTATGTAAGTGTTCATCTATTATATTATTATGTTTGAGGGTCCAATTATAATTTTCACACATGGAAACTACATGTTTCTGCAATTTTGAATCACAGTAGTGCCTTTATCCTGCTTATTTTCTTTGTTTTGTATTAGCTCTTCATTTCTGTGCTGTGACAATTCTGTGTTTTGTGTGAGAGATGTTGGGGTATAATCACCGCTGCAGTTTAATGTTTTACTCTTACTAATTAGAGGAGGTAATGCCTTCCAAGCTCAGTCTTTACTGTGGTGCTGGAAATGGAACTCTTACGTCTTTCTCTGAATCCTTCTTTTCACTGTACCTACTGCAGGTGCTTTATTGGCACAGCCTCAAACTCACGTTACTGTTTCTCTCTGGTTACCAAAGGAAGGTATTTCTCTTAGGATTCTCTAACACACATCGGAAGGTTACTATAACAGATGAAAATATGTGTGAAAGAGGCCTTAGCAGAATACTGATTAGACACTGGAATTAAGTTGGATTTATAGCAGGGATAAGCTCTTCATTTATCCCTTGTTCTCTCTCCATCCTGTGTGTTGTAAAGCTTGGGACGAGGCTTTGTCTTTGTCACAGAACGCCTGTATGCTTGGCTTTTTTCTTTTAGCCATGCCAGCGGCAAGACTTTAAGGAGGGTGCAGTCGATCAGTCAGTTTGCTGATGAATCAGTGCACTTCTCTGGCCGAGAATAAAACTACAGGAGAGACTGCCGTGAAATTTTCAACAGACATCGGAATGAATGATTTTGTCTTTTCAGCTAGCATTTTGAGCACTTAAAATTAACTTAAAATGTAAACTGTGTGCATCCATCAGGTATTTGGCAAAGTGATAAACGGAACAATGATTAAATGAGGATGGATTCTGCTGCTATCAAAAGGACTCTAGACATTATGACAGCTATCAAATATGCACTGATATACTTTTTTTTTTTAAAGCTTTATTCTTCTTCAGACCATTTGTGTTCAGTTGATTATTTCTTCTTTGTAACAATACTTCTTGGCAATAAATCTTATACCATTTGAAAGCCTATTTATTTCCCTATAAATACAGTATATTTGTGAGTTGAGTAGTAGAGTTGAGCATGTGGCTTACACCCATGAAAAATTCATCAAATCTTCTCTACCAATGACAAACAGCTTATTGTGCAATTGATTCTTGTTTGGTCATTATTTATTGTCATGATTGAAGGCAATCAATGACAAGGGAAAGAGATATCAAGATAAGTTTCCGCAATCAGTGTTGATTCCACTGCTCCACAGTTAGGGACCAAACTCTGTCCTGAGACATGACCACCGTCGCCCCCACAGAGCAGGGTTTATCAGAGACTACCGCCGGAATTTGGAAGTGGAGAGGACAGAAAGGCCTGCTTGCAGTCCTGACCTCATTTACACTGAACCCCTGCAGGATCAGTTGGGCTGTGCTCTTTGTGCCAGAGTGACAGCCACACTAGTGATCTGTGACAAACGCTGGTTGAAGAATGAAATGCAATCCCACAGCAGTGTGTGACTAAGCTGGTGACCAGCATGAATAGGAGGTGCAAGGCTGTTGTAGCTGTGCATGAGTCTTCCACATGCTATTGAGGCCCCTGTTTGTTTAATGGATAAGCTGTTAAATTGCCAATATGCCTTGTTTCTTCAGAGTTCAGTCATCAAATCCAATAAAAAACACCAAACAAGAGTCAATAGTGGAATAAACTGTTTGGCATTTGGAAAGTTTTCAGTGGGCTCAAATCTGCTGCTCAACCCACAAATGAATTTTCCTTAAAATGCAGCTCCATTAAAGAGGAAATAAACAGACTTTATAAGATTTATTGCCAAGCAGCATTGTTACAACAAACAAAAAACTGACCAAACACAAATTTCCTTACTTTTTAAATTTTGTATGTGTTAGTCTAACAACTGTAACTGATGGATTTCTGAAGAAAAGCAAAAAAAGATGCTTATTATTACCTCAAGGCAGAGCAACAGAAGGGACAAAATAATCTCATTAGTGAAAAATAAGAGAAACACACAAAATACACAGCACAAATAATTGATGTTTGTGTATTAAATTGGATGTAAAACAGAGAGGTAGAAACTGCTTTTTTTCCCTTCAGAATTAGTAAGAAAGCTAAAAGATTATAGATCCAGATCTGGGTACAAATGAAAAGGGTAAATAAAAGAGACAAAAAAGAAACAAAAATGAAAAGCAACAGACTGTAGTTCTGTCTGTTTGCTTAATATGAACACTCTCACACATAGTTGTGCTGGGATCCTATTTTACTATTTTTCCTTAAAAATCCTTAGGGCTTAAACCCATCCACAGACCTCCTCAGTCTGGTCTGCAGAGTTCTAAAAGGAAACTAAAATGACTGGACAATAATCCATAGGAGACATCACTGTGCTAAAAAAAAAAAATCAAGGCAAAAGTCTACCTCTAGTGTAGGTTACATCTGCAATAACTGTCTTCTGCTATTTAATTCTAGTGTAATGTAATGTAGTAGAACTATTTTGGAAATTTGACAAGATGTATTTATTTAAACACAGAGATAGCATTTGGGTCATTTTTTCAATGTTAGTAATATTGCCATTGTAACCTTAATTAGGTTATACCATTTATGTCCATTTGCTTACTTTAAGTCAATATGGGTCAATGCTACTAACAATTTAAATTGTATTTATATATTGCCAAATCACGACAAACAGTCGCCTCAAGGCACTTCACATTGTAAAGTAAAGATCCTACAATTATTACAGAGAAAAACCCAACAGTCAAAATTACCTCCTATGAGCAAGCACTTGGTGAAAAGGAAAAACCTCTGGCCGAACCAGGCTCAGGGAGGGGCAGTCATCTGCCGCAACTGGTTGGGGCTGAGGGGAGAGACACAGGACAAAAGACATGCTGTGGAAGAGAGATACAGATTAACAATAACTAATGATTAAATGCAGATAAACAGTGTAAAAAGAAATGAATGAAAAGAAACACATGCATCATGAAAACCCCCCAGAAGCCTAGGCCTATTGCAGCATAACTAAGGGATCACCTGATCCAGCCTTTATCATAAGGAAAGTTTTAAGCCTAATCTTAAAAGTAGAGAGGGTGTCTGTCTCCCGAATCCAAACTGGGAGCTGGTTCCACAGAAGAGGGGCC
>VOQJ01030522.1:0-10284 GCA_015052665.1 Apistogramma diplotaenia
GGCGCCGGCCGGTGGGGGGGGGGCGGGCTATGGGGGGGGGGGGGGGGGGGGGGGGGGGGGCATAGGAGACAGTCTGAGGAGCTTCCAAAGCTTCAGGGGAGCTTCTGTTATTGGAGTTAATTCACTGCAGTTGGTACGAATGAAAAATTACTGGCTTGTTTTCCTTTTCATTAACAAGCAGATTCGTGTTGGATCCCAAATATTTATAACCTCAAGCTCATGTTTGCCACAAAGACAAACAGAACATAGAAAACCGTATTCGATATTATCTCATTTAAATGTTGATGGCAACAACACGTCTCAGCGAAGCCGGCCGCGTTTCCCACCGCGCGGCGTTCCCGCAGTCATTTGGGACGATGATCCCACAGTGTGTTGCAGTCAGTATCAGAGGGGCTCTTTTCATCTCCAACCATCAGCTGCAAGATGTTCCTCAGCCTTCTGCTGCCTCCATCCTAACTTTGTTCCTCCCACCGAATTAAAAACGAGTTCAACAGTAAAATGTGTCAGTTTGAACATTCGGTTGTTTTCTATGTTCTGTTGTGAATAAAATGAGTTTGGATCTTCTCCATAATAATGTATAATAATTAGAGGCGTGTTGGTGATGACGAAGCCCTGAGGACCGTCTCCTACGCCCTGAGGGAAACGGGCCTGCAGAGGCCTCAGGAGGGCTCAGCGGACTGGGAAAGCTGCAGGTGTGACAGAGCATATCTGAAAGCACTCACCTGGGTCGGCCTGCCATGCAACAGTCGTGGGAGAAGAGATGCATTCAGAGGCCAGTTGGCAGCACAGTACAGGAAAGCATGAAGAAGAAGAGAACGATCAGCCTGCGTTCACCTGCCTGAGCCTGGCTCTGCCTTCCTGCCGCCGTCATGTGGAAGCAAATCATGATCTAATCACTGAGCTGCTGCACCTACAGCAGTATGATGCAGGTTTGAGGAGGAGGATGGGGGGACTTGAGCCACTCTACTTTCAGTTTAGCTCATCCTGCACACTTCAAATAATTCAGCTTCAGGGCCGGGTACTCTGAAGGCCGTCAGAGAAGGGAAATGACTCAGGCTTCGCTCCCCAGCACGTGACGAGCTCCGCGATCATCATCACGACTAAAGGTGACTGAGGCAGTGAGGCTATGGGGGCGTGTCGTTTCTGACCTCACGTGTGCCACTCACAGGTGTGTCCATCTGTGCACCTGTTTGGTGAAATCCTGCTCTGAAACATGTGAGTGGGCTCGGTCACGTATGTGCGAGAGGAGCGCAGCATCAGCTCCACACAGGAAGTCTCTGGGCGTAGTTAACACTTCGACTAATCTGTTCAACTCAAACCGTATCTGCAGGAATGTGAAATTTTCATCAAAGCATTTACAACAACAACAAAAATCTGAGCTCGCAGAAAAACCCCGAAACACGACGAGGTGGAGAGCAGCCTCACCTCGTGCTGCAGCTCTGCGATCTGGTCCTTGAGGTCGCGGATGTACTGGCTCGAGTCGGTGTGGTTCAGCTGGCCTTGGACCTTCCCTTCTTCTTTCTGTTGGAACCAAACACACAGCCTTCACACATCTGCAGGGACAAACACGACATTTTGAACTCCTCTGAAATAAAAGTGCTCTTAAATGTCTTGTTTATGCTTGAGAGTTGCTTCACAGGCGGACAGAAGGCCAGCTGCATGCACGGTGGGCCGAGGTGACAGATGTGTCGGGAAACATTTGTGCTTGATTTCCTCCCGGGGCCCTGGGGATGTCGGCTCTAACTGCTCAGCAGCCATGTGATGTTTACCTTCCTAACACATCTGCAGGCACTGGAGACAAACACGCCGTTTCAAACCTCAGTCACACCCCTGAACCTGCTCCGAACAGCAGACAGAACAAAGGCTCCCAGAGAGGCGGGGCCACGTTAAAGAGCTGCACGAGTCCTCACGGCTCACACAGACGAGCTCCTGTGGTGAGGCGGCTCCCCAAAGGCTTGGAGAGCTCTGAAGACGTGAGACTTCTCCAAGAAACTGTTGTTTTTGAGGTTTTGCTGCTCCAAAGCACCTCGGCGACAGGGACCGGCAGTTAATAAAGACTTCCTGGTGTTCAGCTGTGTGAATCAGCAGGTGTCAGGCTGTGGCCAGGAGCCTCAAACGCCTCACAGAGGCTCCTTCCCGCTCACGCTCACCGTTTACATGCAGCAGCAGTGCAGGGGCTTTCTGTGCTTATCTTCATATCAATGCAGGCTCAGCATCACATCATGACATCATCCTTTAATCATCGCTAATGTCATCATATCCTGAGCAAGTGGGCAAAATCACAGTCACAGAACAAGGTCGCACGAAACGCATCATTTCAGGCGGCGTCTTTACGCCCATCTTCACCCGCGATGATGAGGAGCTTATTCTGAATCTGCGGAGACGAGGAGGAAGAACGAACCTGACGGGTTGCTGACCATACAGATTTATTCCCAACATCGGCGTGACGCACACATCAGCCAAGTGTCTGCAGCCTAAAACTTTGAGCATAAATCTGAGAGCATGTCACAGAAACCTCAAAATAACCCATGCATGTCACCTTTGGCAGAGTTGCTGCTTCAAAACGAGAAACCACTTCCTACAAAGCCAAAGACAACAGAAGCCTGGCTGTGAGAGCGAAAGAATCCTACACACAGGCCCTTCTAGACATGCTGGTTTCACTCAGCGCTGTTCTTTTATCGTCATTACTGCTCATTAAATCTCTGCACCATTTTCTGGCTTCACACACGTCTGGTCTCCAGAGCGATGGTCCCGCATCAGCACCGGCTGCAGCTCGGAGCAAACACCCAGAGTCACGGCTGATTATAATCTGACCTCTCGTGCGAAACCGAGGTGCAAACTGTCTCTGACGACAAAGAGAAGAAACTCATGTTCTTCTCGTGACCTTTTCTTCTAAATCAAACCAAATCTTTACCTGCTGAGCTTCGAGACGGTAACCAAACCACAGACCAAAAAGCCCAAAGGCACAGTGATTTCATGCTGCGGCACTGAGACGAATCTGCACACGGCCAGCAGAGGCCGGAGGGCGGCGACCCTCTGCACCCTGTTTCTAACATATTCAAGTCAGAGTTCATTATGCAGATTAAAGAGGACGAGGGCGGCAGCGTGTTTTTGCTCCATCACTTAGTAACCAAACCTCAGACCACACTGTGCCTCTGAAGGGGAAGAGGGGGAGGCTTTTGTAGGTGTTACACTTATAAATAGCACGGCGTCCAGCTAAGATGATCAAAAACACCCGAAAACTCATGAGTATGTCTGCAGAGGTTATTTAAGAAGGCCTAACTGTTTCCATCAGGACTCAGATGAGTTTCCAGCTCGACTCCGTCAAAGGAAACAGAACCAGAAGCACAACATCGAGTACGACCAGAGGGGTCATTCATTCTGCCTGAGCCAGTTAACACGAGAACCCTGAACTCCTCATCGGCCCTCACATCTGCAGATGAAGATCGTTGCCTTAGAAACAGTTGAGTATGAACCTACAGGAACACTGCAGCCCCACCGTGAGAACCCAAACGTTCATCTCTGCTGATGTTACAGGGTGAAAATCCAGCTGCTGCAGGTCTGCAGGTTAGCATACGGCACACTCTCAGCTTTAGCTGGAGGGACTGACCCAAGTCTTCAGCAGTTAGCATCCATACAGATGTGCTGCTGCACTCTGGATCAGCGTCTTATTGCACCACCCAGCTTCAGCAGCTGGACAGACGGCGTTTGACTCCGGAGTACTTCAGTGCGCAGCGATCAGGGCCGAGTCCAGGACTGCAAGGCTGGTCTGCAAAATGAGCCACATCACCAGCCCTGCAGCACCGTGCACAGCTCCCACAGGCCTTTGTGCACGTGTGTGTGGTTTCTGCAGCCAAACATCTCGTCTTCGGTCTGATGAGTTCCAAGCCGACGCTTTAACAGGCTAACTGAGGCCTGCAGGTGACCTACACACACCTGAACGCTCCAGACCAACCAAGTAAACCTGTCAGAGGTGCTTCAGTCAATCGTTTGATTAGCACCACCCGGCTACAGCTTACCGTCTTACTTACTGTGGCGAGAGGCAGGTGCACCTGTACAGGTGCTGCAGAGCCAACACAGACATCCACACTCACACCTGTGGGCAGTTTAGAGTGACCAGTTACCCCAGTGAGTGCATGTCTGTGGGAGGAAAGCCACACCGAGGGGAGGAATCGAACCCTGACCTTCCAGATGTTACTGTCTGTGAGGCTGCAGTGCTAACCACCACGCCACCGTGCCGCCCTGTATGAGTATTAATGGCAGGTGATCAGCTGATGCACCTGATGTGTTGTTTCTGTCTTTAAATCACTTCCTGTGCAGCGCCGCTCTGCACACGCGGACTCTGAGCAGCCAGCACCAACAACAGAACGTTCTCCCCTCCTCTCAGGGTTGGTGTTCCTATGTTCTGGTCTGTAATCTGAGCTCAGCCAGGTGAAGGAACATCGGCTTCTGCAAAAGTCTGAAAACGTTTTCCTCTAAAGCGTCCGAACGTCATCACTTCACGAGTTTACGCCGGTGAAGATACGAATGAGTCAGCTGACGATCTGAAAACGAAGGTAAGAAAGATAACAGAGAGCTTCAGTTTCCACCGTCTGAAATTACAGCTCATGGAAACTTTAGAAAACTGGGCAGAAGGTGAAGAGCAGCAGAACCGCGCAGGTCGGTTCCTCTTTTATCAGAGAACCTTATTCACCAGCGCAGAACAGCAGGTGACAGAAGGAACACCTGCACGTCTGAGGATGAAGTTTATTTAAGCTGCTTTACTGGAAATGTTACGAACGAATGAGGAAACATCAAACTCCACGCGATCATCAGGTTCCTGCGATTTTTGAAGAAACTCGCAGCACAAAGAGCAAATCACCATATATGACATATATGAGAGCAGTGGGAGTCGCATTCACCACAGTTCCTGTAACGCCTTCGTCAGAAACCGAAGAGTAAATTAATCACCGTCTGCCACAAATCTTTGCATGTAAGAAGCAGCAAAGCCTGAATCACGTCCTCGTGTGCCAGACGTGAGTGAAACCGCTGCCTGCAGGAGCCAGAAACACATCGACAGCAACGCAAGAACAGATTCTCAGAAGATGGGCAGAGGTTCAGTACTCTGCAGAATAATGTTCCTCCACGTAAAGAACTTGAGCATCTCATTAAAGGCTGAGGATGTGGAGGATGTGCAGGGACGAGGCCAAAGATCTAAAGATCTCCTGTGGTCTCTGCAGGGGAAACTGGCCTGATTCTGCCCGAATCAGGAAATCCGTGTCTGGACGCATGTGAGCACGCTCCACGGCCTGCTGCAGCCCAGATGTTAACTATCACTTCATCACGAAACAAAAAACATAAAGACGACCCAAAACTGCAGCTGGACTCCTCCTTCAGACTCCCAAAGATCCGGCGGCTCTCGTCAGATCCCAGTCCAGCCTTCAGCCTGCGCTCGAACCCACTGCAGCTCCATCCTCAGCTCATCAGCAGCTCCACTGTACAGAACCATGAAGAGCTGTGTAACTAACCAATAAACAGGCTGGCCTGGAGTATCCCAGGAAACCATGACAACAGGCCCGGAGGTCTGATGGAGCTGTCGCAGCTGTTTAGTCAGCATGAAGGGGATCTACACACCATCAGGTGGTTCTAATGCTGCGACTCGTCTCCGTCTGTGGGCTCAGTGTTTAAACGCAGCGAAGAACTCCAAAGACGGTGACGGCGTGCACCGAGACAGAAAAATGGAGACATGTAACGCAACCAAAGAATCTCCGTCTGCTCCGAGTCCCGTCTCTCCACTTTCAGGAGGACATGTTCCAAAGCTGAGGCAGCACACGTGATGCTAACTCACCAACGCTGCACTGGACTCTGAGACGTTCAGACCAGCAGCAGGTGTGAAACGGCTCCCGTGTTTAAGCCTCAGCGATACGCTCAGAACCGAAGCTTCGCCCGTATGGACGTGGTGCGTCAGGTGCTGGTGCCGAGAGCAGGCCGGCGTTCAGCCTGTGGGAGGCGCTGCTCTGGGTTTGGTGCTGCTGCCTCCTTCTAGTTTACTCTGGGAATAAACTCAGATTAATGTCTGCATCTGTTAAACTGTTTGTATCATTTTATTTTGTGCAGAAAAAAGATTTTTTTTTCCAGCGTTCAAACAGAAGCTGAAAGATATGAAAGTGCATTGTGACATGTGAAGTATGCTCGGATTACATAACAATAATAATAAAGGTCAAATGCCAGCTAATGAGCTTCAGTGGAAACGGAAGAAGCTGCAGCCTAAGCAGATTTGTCAGTGGTGTCTCCATGGCAACATGAGCAAGCAACACCTCAGATTCATATCATCAAAGTTTGAAACGCAGGCTGATTAATGGGAATTCAGACCCTTTTTCTTGTACAGGATTAAATATGCACAAAGAAAGTCAGACTGAAAGACACAAATCTGTCAAAGAGCCGCTGTGGAGCATCTGTTCAGCCACCGCAGACAGCAGCAGCAGCAGCACCTCTGGGCCCCACTCGCCCCTCTGTGGGTGCACGACCTTCACATGTTCGAGAGGCAGAAATCAGAGGCCAAACCGTACCTGAATCTCCAGCTCCGAGATCTGCTGCTGGAGTTCAGCCATAGCAGCAATGTTGTCAGCTTCCCTCAGCCTCACTGCCATCACCTCCTCTTTGCTCTGCAGGAAAGAAACCAGTTCTCAGCACAGCAGCTCCGACTCTCACAGATCAGCTTCCCCAGCAGTGCTGCAGCTTGTACCTTGCATTCCATCTCAGCCTGTCTCCTCTTGATTTCTTGCAGCTGCACATTCAGATCTTTGTTTTGCGCCGTCAGCTTCTGCACGCGCTCCTGCTGGGAGCGGCTCTCCTGCTCCGCCCGCCGCAGCTGGTTACTGTGAATCTGATTCTGAAGGTATTAAATAAAAGTATTACTTTACTTTATAACCGATTCGAGCAAAGGGAAGTGAGATGTGATGTGGCTGCCGGCCCTGCTTCCCTCTCAGGTTTCTGTGCTGCACACAAAGGTCCACTGCTGCCCTCTAAAGGCTCCTGTGTGAAAACACACAGTGGGAACTCCCTCACTGCTCATCACACTTAATGTACATTCATTGCTAAAGTGTGCACATTATCAAGCACCTGTAGTTTCCTAAAAGCCCCTCCCAGAAACTGGATGGTGTTTCCCCATTTTTCTTATTTCTATTTGATACATAAACTGTCGGGTTTTTGTCACAACAGTAAATAATGTTTCCAAAGGTCCTGATCAGGTTCTCCAGCAGCCGCTTCAGTGTTGTTACATCTCTGACCTGCGTCTCCAGCTCCAGCATCCTCTGCCTCATCTCCCGGAGCTCCGCCTGGGCCTCGGCCTCGCGGAGCCGCACGCTCATCAGCTCGTCCTGCAGCTCGCTCAGCGTGTTCTTCTTGGGACTGTCCTTCCAGCGGCTGGCGGTGCGAGCCAGGTGACGCTGGAGAGAGCAGGTACAGTGTGCACGGTTACAGTTACAGTGGGCTCTGTGCTGTGGAAGCAGCAGGGACTTTAAATGAAATGCAGCAAAATAAACACACGGATGTTTCTGATTAGGATCAAGAATCTGAATGTGTTTATGGAGGTGAAAACAGGAAGTCCGTCCCGAGCCTCGGTCCCACATTTGAAACAGTTCCTTGAATAAACACCAGTCGCTGTTTGTCGTCAAACCTGCATCCTTACAGCCGCCCTCTTCTTGTTTTTACACAAACAGCCTGAAAAAGTCACGACTACTTCCGGCTGTTGAGCTTGACCCTTAACCCCCGCTAACCCTGCGCAGCCTTAATTACGCAGCTGCATTTAAATGCATGCAACAGAAGCAGCAGCAGTGCATGTGGGAACCTGTCGGGACTAAAAGAACCTGAATGTAGAACATTTAAAGGATCCAAATCCACCCTAACTAAAGAGCATGGCTCCGTATGCATGCTGATCTTCAAACGTGGTGCTGAGACGCTGGTGCTCACCTGCCAGTGCTCCTCCAGGTCTCTGACCTGCTGCCTCAGCTCTTTCAGTCCGGTCACAGCCTCCGCTTCCCTCAGCTTCACCCCGATCAACTCTTCCTGCAGTCGCGCCACATTGGTGTCATCTGGTAGTGCCGTGTTCCTCTGGAGAAGGTGGAAAAGACAAATATTCCACAGGAATGACAGGGAACGGCTGGATCGCAGGAACACGGCTCTGATTTAGGCACTTCCACTGCGTATGATGCAACTCACTTTTTCCATATCGAGAATCTTGTCCTGCATTTCCTTGAGCGCGCACTGGGACTCGGCCTCCTTCAGCCGGGCCTGCACCAGCTCCCTCTCCAGCTGCAGGATGGACTCCTCAGAGAAGCGGGGGGGGCCCTTCTACAAAGACAAAACAGGAAACAGTGAGGCGGGCAGCACACACCTGGATCTGCTCCCCCCAGCTCTCCTCTTCACCACAAAGCTGCATCTTAATTTCAGCTGACATTTTCCTTTTACTTCCACATCAATGATTCATGAACACTTTGTGCAGCAAGACAGAAAATTATGTAAAACACGGTGACGCCTGCACATTATCATGTGGAGTCCAACCATCAATAATTGAGGACGTGTGTTGTGCAGGCAGGAGTCACTGAGCAGGAGCCACGTGTGAGATCTAACAGCCTCAGATACACCCTGCTTACAAATTCATGAGTGCAGAAGCATCTAAATGACGGCACAACTTTGTTTGGTGCCAGAACAGCTGATTAGCCAAAGTGAGAAAAGCCCCGCTGAGGCCCTGCAGACGCCCGTGTGCACCATAATCCTAGAAAGGGCGTCCTGAGGTTAACGGCACAGGCACATCTGGGGATGTCCCCGTCTCATGAGAGTCTGAACCAGTGCAATCGGCCGGCCTGTCGGTGACCCTTCTTACCGCGTGTGGCTGCTGCTGAAGCTGCCTGATGGTGTTCTTGGCCTGCTCCAGCTGAGCACCGGCCTCCTCGCTCTGCTGTCTGACTGTGGCCAGCTCCCGTTTGATCAGGTAGTTTTCCTCGGCCTCCTGAGCTCGAGTCACTTGTCCCTTTGGACATAACCAACCGGTGAGGGGTGGAGTGAGCACGACAGGAAGTGAAACGACAGGGCGGAATGGGTGGGCAGATCAGAGATGAGGGTTTTCTAAGGACATGCTTGTTTTTAACTCTAGCAGCGTGTGATTCACAGTTTAATTCCTTAGCTTTCTTTAGCATCTTTGGTGATTATTGTACTTTGCCTTACAAACCACTGTGTGGCTTCCATGCACTTATTTAACGGCTAATAATCTGCTTTACATTCTGCATCGACAGCTTCACTCTGCTAATCACAGGCATGCAGTGCTAAAGTGGGAAAAGGATGGAGGGAGGAAGGTGAAGTTGTGAGGATAAAAAGAAAACGAGGAGTGTACCTGGATCAATCTATCTGCCAAGGAAGCGCTTTCCTACAAAACAGAGATATGACAGAGACAGCAGAGAATCCAGAGGACAGTTTAAAGCACACAAAGAACAACTGATTCCTTCAAAGAAGAAACACAATGTTCATTTTCCCTCTGAAGCGGCTCTTCAGACGCTGCATGACGAGGTCGAAAAGGAACATTGCAGACAGGTGTGGTGGGAAAGGTGCAAAATGAGCTGGTGACAAAGTGAAGGATGAAGTGGTGCAGATAACAAAGGCAGGGAAAGCAGAGGGCAGCCTCAGAGTGATGCTTCAACAGCTTCAGTTAGTGACGACTCAAAGGGCCTGAAGGTTACGTGACACAGAGCAGCAGCCTCCTTCAGACCACCGGCACAGCCAAACACCCTTCATGTCCTCGGCAGCCCTCATGCACAGTGCCTTCACCTGGCAGCAGCGCCCCCCGGCAGGGGGCAGAGCGATGCATGCAGCGCTCGGTATCGAAGCATCAAGCAGCTTCGTTCACATTTCAAACTTCGGTTAGTGGGCTCGGCTCGCCACAGGGACCTGAAGTCAATGTTTCTGACCCTCTGCAATCAGAACATTCACCATCCCAGCCGACGATGGCGCGTCAGTTAGTGAAAGACGAGGCTCCTTCGTTAGGAGATGCAGGACACATGGACACACAGCAGGACGGGTTAATGTGAAGCTGATGGAGGGAGCAGCGTCTGGGTCACTCACCTTCTCGAGCGTGTCGATCCTCTGCTTCAGAAGCCTGTTCTCCGTCCGCAGCCTCTGCAAAGCACAGAACGCGTGAGAACCGAGCACTCGGAGCCTTTGGCACCCTGAGCCGTGTGCACCCACCTTGATCTCCACCTGCTCCTCCATCTCCTTTGTTTTGATTGTAGTGTATTCTTTTTCTAACCTGAG
>VOQJ01030525.1:6657-33862 GCA_015052665.1 Apistogramma diplotaenia
CTGATCAGGTAAAGGGGGTTGTTGCGGAGGAGGGGATGGAAAAGAGAGTAGTGGGGGGGGGGGGGGGGGGGGGGGGGTCATTTGCTACGAGAACGTCCACAGACTGGAAACAGAATCAGCTGTGGTTGCAGACGCTTCACGTGTAATTTCATAAGTAAAAGCAGAGCATGTAGACTCACAACAATATCCAGAGTCCATCTGCATGTAGGAGAAGCTCAGATTTACAGTGATCCATCAAGTGAGTGATGGAACAGCAAAGAATGGAGTAAAAAGCACAAGGCAGAGCAGCTCATCCATACAGAACAGACATCGATTCACACGTTAAAATAAATATTTTCCATCTGCCCACAATATGAGTCAGACCTCTTTACATCGACTCAGCCTCACATTCAATATCTGACTAACATTAACTAAACGCTGCGACCGTCGTCCTGCCCCCAAACCACCTTTGACCAAGTGCCCCCCCCCGCAGTGATGATAATGATTCGATAACTATTTAACAACAACAACGACGACACCATGTACGTGCTGGTTAATCAGAGGTCCTGTGGGGGAGGGGTTGCCCGTGTTCACGGGGGAAGTCGAGCGAGATTGTGCAACCGGCTGCTCGGACAGTTCGAGCATGGAGGACGTCAGTCACAGCTGCTGGAGCAGCTGCAGAGACACTGCTGCATCCTCCGGATAATCCAGCCCTGCTCCTACAGTATGTTCTCCATGTGCACTTCACATCACTGAAACTCCTCAGAAAATTCAAATGGTTCCTGAAAGATGAGGATTTCTTCACAGAACAGGTCCAAACGTCCTGTATAATACGTGTTCGAGGTTTAAAGAAGGTTCCTGAAGCAGCGGTTATATTCTGCTGCAGACATCATCGACTAGTCTCTGTCTGTCTGGTGCATTTTTATTGTAAAGTCTCCACATCGTCATCTCATTATTAAATTTGCATCATTCTGACTCAACGGCAGACTCACACATGTGGAATCTATTACATACTTTTAACTGACTGACATAAACATAAAGTGGCAGCCAGAGAAAGAGCTGGTTGAAGCCTCTGAATACTGATGCTGCTTCCTTTACTACCTCTGTTAGAAGAGGACACACTGAGCCGTCCTCTGTGGAAGGAGACAACGCCATCAAACTATCACCACAAAATAATGTTGTGTTGACAGTATTGTCAATTAAATATTATAAGTGTTTTCTCGGTGCTAGGATGTTTTGAACCCACACCCAATACTGCACATTCTGAAAAACTTACACATATAAATCAGAAGCTATTAAAATCATCAAAGCAAATTTCAGTTTGCATCATTTAAATCTGCCCACTTTTTTGATCGTCATTAATTCACTTTACTTTGGATCGGCTGGAAATGGTTAAGAACATTTGTGGATGCATGTACTTTTACTCTGGTCACAGTAACTAAGTAGCCCATCTTCAGGATGCTGTAGCTTTACCCCCGCAGACCCACACGATCAACCCTAGAACACTAAAACCTGTCACACTGACACGAAATCAGACACGGCAGACGACTGTGGACGGGAGCGCGTGTGACGAGCATGTGTTGAGTCCGTGATCACTCTGATATGCATGTGATGGCTCCATGAGGCACGTGCTCAGTCCGCTAACAGTCCCCTCTCAGTCCACAGTGCATGTGCAGGACGATGATCCCTTCAAGCGGGGGCTCCATAACGCAGCCTTTGGAGAAAGGGTGTAAATATCTTGGTTGCAGCCCTTTTTATAGCCCTTCCATGACCTTCTGCAACCATCCAGGATGATTTCGGGCAGGTATGAGCAACAGATGCCGTGTTAAGCCTGCCACATCCACCGTCAGTACGTCATACAACACAGCACAGCACGACAAAGCACAAGTTCCCAGCTGCATTTTTTTGGGGGGCAAATTTTAGTAATAGTGTTACAAAACTGCATGTTAGTCTTCTATGGTTAAACAAGTCAAGTACAAGAGACATCAATCCTCTGAGCACCGTGGTTCCCTTTTTCTGAGTCCTTCCAAGTTCTGTCACATCTTTGCTTGAGCTTGTTGGAGGTCATCCTTGGAGTATTCAGTCACAGCCTTGGTTAATTCTTTCTGCTGAGACTAAAGGAGCCTGAGCCCCATGCAGGGCATTCAGAGGACAGACACACTGAGTCAGCAGCCGTCGCCTCTCGTGGTCATCAGGACGACGGCAGCAGCTTCAGACAGATGCAGAGCACTCGGCTGTCTGCAGGTAGGCGTGACTGCATGTGCTCGGCAGAGAGGAGGTCGAGGTTGGTGAGATAATAATGATCAGTATGAGAGCTGGAATTTACAGTGTACTTTATTTTTAGACACTTTTATTGACATCACTTCGAGTTGTAGGTAATTAAATGTATCTACTTTGTATTGCGTTGGACCACAACTGGCTCCATCTGTCTGCAATACGGTTTTAACCAAGGAGGAGATCATTTCAATAAGGCTGGGCAAAAAAAGATCCTAATTTTGTGTGTGAAACGGTCTGAAAAGGAATCATTAAATATATAACAGCGCAGTAGGAGGGCTGATCCATTACGGGGAAAAAACCCAATCACAAATCACCACTTTGTGTCAGAACATTTGTAAAAACCAATTCACTTGAAGTTAAACGCTTTGCATTTACAACCGAGCACCTGATGGCAGCTCCAACCAAACATGATGGTTTTGATTCAAAACGTCACCATGTCGGGTTTATTCGCGCCTCAAAATGGATTGCTAGTGGGTGTCTGCACATACTTAAGCCTTACTCAGCAGAATTTTATGCATTTTCTTGTTATTTTTCACCATTTTACAAATGTCAACTAAAAATGCTTAAACATTTTTCTCGCAGCCTTGGAGACGTTTCTCTGGCGGAAGGACAAAAATCTTTACATACAGGAAAAACCCAGCACACGGTCTCTGGTGTTTTCTTACAGTGAAGCTGTCTGATGTACAAAATAAAAAAAGGTAAAAACGTAGAAACCTTTTGACCAAGGTGAGGCCCTCGCACACAAGCCTCGGCTCTATGAATCTGGCCGCCGTAAATCCACACTGATGCATCAGAATGAACGGCTTTACAACCAAACACCTTGCGTGCAGCTGACCACCAAAGGTGTCCTGTCCCACTCTGCCACTGCAGCAACAGTGCCACTTACACAAAACGGGCCCCGGACTCACCTGTAGCTCACCATCACAATGTGCAGCCAATCTGAGCACACAGGAATGCTCACCAGGACGGGTACACACAGCTAACACACTTCTAAAATTACCACAGAAAATCTGATGCGATTAAGGATTATTTTAAGAAATGGTTCATTTGTTTCTCAATTAACTGATGAGTATATAAAAATGTGAGAAAACTGAAAAAGTCCAGTTTAATCACAGCCGAGGATGATTTGTCTAGCCAGCAGATCAAAACCCAAAAGCAGTTTAGAGTGATATAAGCGATCAATCAACTAATCTGTTCAGTTCTAGTTATGTATGCCACCCTGCCTAAAACAGGACCATTTAACCTCATCATTTATTTATCAAAAAGAATACAGCAGAGGTGTGCGATCAGTGTAGCTACTGTTAAGATTTATCAACAAACAACATCGAGAGGCAGCGAGATGGATGTGGCAGAGCATTTTAGCACAACCAGGAGAAGCCTGAATGATCTGATGGGTCCACTGATGTTCATGGAAACAGCATCAATCATCAAAATGAAGATATTCAATGAATGTGTCTTTGTTGTTGTTTTTTATCCAACTAATTTGGTTACCAGATGACTGTGAAAAGGTCGCCACATTGTATCCACTCTATACACAAAGATTATTACTGGATGGCCATTTTTAATATAAACAATGCCTTTGAGCCACCTATGCATACATACGAGTAAGTTCTGTCTCGTGACCTTCTACTGAAGGAAAGTTTATCTTCTAAGACTGTTTGTTCTATTTGATAAAAAAAAGAATATAAATGAACATAGATTAGAATATTTTAGTCAAGTGTAGACTAATAATGCCATTTTAAAAAAGCCATAAGTTCGGCTCAAACTCTCAATCTGTCTTCTGACCACTTTGCTTTTTCACCATGTTTGCCGGGTTGCCAACAGGGCGGTCCAGATGATGCTGGAGAAGTTCTGTATGTGCCGCAGATGTCAAACGTGTGTCCAACTTTCATTCTGGAGCTGCATTTCAACCACGATCAGCAGTCGAGATGAGATGGACAGTCGATGGTTTCTGATGTCGTTCATGTTCTAACGTTTCTCCCATTGGAGAACATTATTTTTTATCTATTTTGATCAATTTTCTGATCAGTTTATAATCAATTAAAAGATCATATAAAACTGTTGTTTTTAATCACAAACTTAACTTTGCTAGAAAGCCCAACAAAGACGTCCAGGCGACCTCAAAGTGGTACACCCAGCAGATGGGGAACTTCTTTCTCCGACGCTGGCACAACTTTTATTTTGGAGCCATCTTAAGCACAGAAGGTCGGGAACCTCAAAGCACTGTTTTTTTTCTTGGTGTTTAGTTGGTTTCAGTTGGTTCCAGTCCATAAATAAAAAGATAATGGGCAACAATTCCTTACTGCAGACCTATTGCCAGAAAATCCAGCCAGGACGTCCACGTGATTAAAGAGGTACGTCCAACGGACAATCGTGGCTCAACTGTCATTTTAACAAAGATTGACAAGCAAAGGATCCTCATTTTAATGGCCCTTTGGGGGGGGGGGCACCATTAAGGGTTGCGACACCTGCAATGGCAAAATGGCAACCTCCTGTGAATCGAGGAGTAGTAGAAATTATGGTTTGCTCCTTTGAAGTGTCTGCTTGGCATTCTCACAGTCTGTAAGCCACATAACTGTATTTGACTTCAATTAACTGCACAGGCTCAGGTGAAATACAAAAACTGCCCATTTCCCCTTCTGAATCCAGTAAACAGCAAAGTCATTGCAGTCATACCAAGAATTTTAACACATTTCAAGAAAAAGTCTTCAAAGTTTCCTTTTCCATCAATTTCCTCTGCAAAGAGCCTCCGTTTGCTGAATTTGCAGCAGCAGAAAACAGAAGGAGCAATGCCCTCGTTTGGAGGTCACAAGCTGAGGAGGAGTCACCACATGAGCCAGGATGCGGGATCCCCCCTCCTTTCTAACGCAATAAGGCAGGACACACCCAGTTCGAGAGGAGGAGGTGGAGGAGGTGGATGAAATGAGAGCAGAGGAGGAAAAAGAAGCAGAGCTGCTGCCGCTGCTGCTCCTCATCCGCCCATCTTATCCGATGACGTAAGGATGGTGTTTAGTTAATTAAAATAAAGCGCAGTCGGTAACGATTTTTCCACCATGGTTCAATGAAAAAGCAGTGCTGTTTACAGTGCGAGTGCTAAATATAAGGGAAACCACTACAGCAATCTTAGCGAGCTCAAACTGAAGGCGCCACATTCGTGTCAACAGTGTGAGGAGACCAAGCGATACCTGAAATATGCACAATTAAAATCACAACAGGGGGGTCAAACAACCGCAGCAACCAGTGCTTCCTGCTCAAGGAGCCGTTTTTAACCAACTTACCAGCGGCCGTATGTTTCGCTGATCGTAAAAAAAAAAAAAAAAGCGTTTTTTCTCCAGTTGCAGCTGAAAATGTCACTCGGAAAGCGAAACACTGAAGCCAAGGACGGTTAAACTGTTTCCACGCACCCGGAGACATCCGCGGGCGGTCCGGTTGCTGCCCCGCAGCCTCTGCAACAGCAGATACGTGCCTCGCTGTCGCCCGGGGAGACCTGGCACCAGAGCGCCATTAAGAATCTGCTCATTTTCAGCTGCATTCCTTGTTAGATTGTCAAGACGTCGTTGTTTTAGCAGTTAATTAGATTTAGGGACTCTCTGGAAACAAAATTTCCATTCGGCATACCTCAACGATGTATAAAAACAAAATATTTTGACTAAAATCACAACTTTTACCAGCTGGCTCCTTAGTTTGGCAGGCGATAAACTAACGAGCACTGCGTACCCAGTTCAAAAGTTGTTTTTTTCGCCAAAAGTAAGTCATCCGCTGTACATTTTACATGTGTTTGATTACAAACCACCGAACAATGGCACTGTATGAGCTTCATGGGTGTTTTACTTTGTCGAAAAGCGATTTAAGTTGCGTTTTAAAGTCCGCATTATGAATGAAGCCCTGACGGCGTTTGACTGCAGAGAGAACGGCACGTATCGGGGCTGTAACCTAGCTAACAGCCGGGACGCACGGCGGGGGGAAACGGATAGAAAATGTGCCTCAAGGGGGGGTTTGGAGACACTGTTGCTATTAATCTGGAAGGAACTACGCCGAGGTGGACGTTACAGTGCGCCCGAGTGGGATAGTTGTGCATTCACACCTGTGGAAAATACCCAGAAATGTGCTCGTAGTTGCTAATAAGTGGGTGTCAAGGTAAAGAAACGGCAGTTATGAAGGTTACCCGGATGCTGAGCAGTGCGGACAACCGGGGGCACGACAGACTCCTAAAACACAGCAAAATGTCACTTTCACGTTCTCGGACACACTAGCGTGCATTTCTTCTCTTTCAGCCACAAGTGAATCGAGAAAAAACAGACTCGCGGGGAGCAAAGTTTGATAAAAACACAGTGAGAATGGACGTTACCTCCACTCGGCGGATCTCCGTCAAAATCACGTCCTGTGGCTGAGTCGGTTACGGCGGGGAAGCGTCTTTAGTTTAGAGGGGTTTGTCCATTTCCCAGCAGAGCTCCAAGTTGAAAACTGCAGTGGTGGAGAAAAAAAAAAAAGACTGACAGGCCGGGTGGTGGTAGCGGTGAGGCGGGGAGGGAAACCTTGAAGCGTTCCCGACGTTTAAACCGCTTTTAAATACATCAGTAGGGGGTTTGAGCGCTGGTCCTGCAGTGGCGGCGGCAGCCCCGAGCAAGGAGAGCAAAGCAGATCCAGATTCAGTCCGAAATGAATCCTTTAAAAGGAGAAGATAAACTCGCCCTCTCCTCTCCTCGCTCACTCTCTCTCCTGGAATAAAAGCAGAGGAGGAAAAGGCGCTGATAACAAAGAGCACATCCAGAAAATGAGCACTCGTGTGTGTTTGTGTTGCAGAGCGGTGGGTGGGACTGGAAGGGGGGGTCCGGCACAGTCAACCCGACCAGAGGAAAGACCAAACGTCCGGATCAGCTCTTTTCCTGGCAAGCTGGGCAACTGAGAGAGAAGGAGGTGAACTGGTGCTGGCGACCGCCAGAGAGGGAGGGACCAGCCCGGGATTGCCCTGTTTTTAAGGTGGATCTATGAATTAATTAGGTAATGAGGCAGAAACAGAGCCCTGCTCTCGGGAACATCAGCCCCGGGCTGCAGATGCAGGCTGGAAACTAAGGAGGGAGGGCGGCCGGGGGGGGATCCACATCTGGATGGGCTCCGCAGCGATGTATGGCGACTCATTTAAGCCAACAAAATCAAACCACAAGACGCTTTCTCATTTATTATATGTTATTTGTTATTTTGAAGATAAGAATTAATAATTAAAAGGCTGTAAAAATTATATTTTAAGAATAAAACTATAGCCAATTATTTCCACAAAAAAGTTTTAGTATGTTTAGAAAAACTGCTGCATTTTGCAAAATGTAGAATTCATACAATTTTTGAGATAAACCTGTCCTATTTAATTCATATTTTCAGACAAACCTGCACTGATTCCAGGAAAATGTCCAAAGTATTTAAGGGGGAGAAATCCAAATTTTGACAAAGATTTTTAATATTTAATGTTAAAAGTAATGATTTAAAGGGAAAAGCAACACATAACATAGGTTAAGTCAAAAATATTACACGCAAATATTTATTTGTTCATAATATTTCAAGGCTAAAGTTTGAAGAATTCATAAAAAAATCAGAATAGTTCCAGAGATAACATCTTTAAAGATTAAATCTGAAATCTTTTAAGATAAAAATGAGAATTTTTAATAAATAAAAATTGTAATATTTTCACTTAAAATGTAGACAAAGGTATTAAATATATATTGTAATTTTTTCCAGTTTTTAAAATGTATTTTAACACTTTCTAGTCCTCCGATTGGTGACCTGTCCAGAGTGTACCCCGCCTCCTGCTCAGTGACAGGTAGGATAGCCTCCAGCCCTCTCTTAGAGAGGTGTTTTGTGTATGTCCACCTGGGGTGGGGGGACACGACCTGGAAGTCTGGACATCTCTGCTCGTGCTGCTGCCCCTGAGACCCAGATAAACAGTAGAGGATG
This sequence comes from Apistogramma diplotaenia, assembly GCA_015052665.1. Taxonomy (NCBI): domain Eukaryota; kingdom Metazoa; phylum Chordata; class Actinopteri; order Cichliformes; family Cichlidae; genus Apistogramma; species Apistogramma diplotaenia. Next base: position 14,860 of record VOQJ01030525.1, read on the forward strand.
GATTATAAATTTATAGCTAAAAGTCAGATGATGTCAATATTATTGAGCAGGTTTTTATTTTCTTTCTCAGATTTATTCAGTGACTCTTTAGCGGAGTCACGACCCTCTGGTCGGGCACTTCTTTGATCCATGTTCAGTTAAGCCATTAAATTGAATCTGTCTTGAATTTAATTGAATCTCAGACAATCAGCAAAGAGCCTGTTTGAAATCACAGTCTGCTGAATTGATCTTGTATCGTGTTTGTGTTGTGGAGGGTTTGGTTACCTTTAATTCTCCTGGTTGTGTTTAGTTCTGGGTTAAATTTACTTCCATAAAATGATGTATTAAAGCCTCCAAGCTGCTGTGCACATGTTTAATATGGAGATATGAAAAAGCACAGACCACATCATTAGAAATCAGAGATGGAGGTGTATGTTGATGAGATGGTGATTTTTTTTTCTGGTGCAAATGGAGAACTTGAACAAGGAATCTGAAAAGAAAATTCTCTCCGACTGCCAACTGGCCACTCAATCAGCTCTGCCTCCCACGCTATGCTAATGACAGAGAGGCAGAGAGGTGGTTAAAGCTGCCATTTAACAGCACATTACACTGCCTCACTTTAGATGAAAAAAAACTGACTGCTGATGAAAGAGAGCTGCAGAAATGTTCCCAAAGTCCCCATCAGTCCCCATCTCATCCATACTGTATGTAGATTACACTCTACACACTGTGTAACCTCAGCGCTACAGTTTCTTTCCACTTAGTGTTACTGTCCAGCAAATAAGTGCATTATAAGTACGTGCATTTTTCAAACAGCATATTTATGAGGATTTGTTTCATCATTTCTACCTGATTTATGCTCGTATTGTTTTTCTTTCTGCCTCCAAAGCAGAAAAGATCATTACATGTTGTCTCTTTGTCAGCAAGAATACACAAAAACTACCGCTCGGTCTGATTTTCATCAGACCGAGAGGTGAAGGACGGAGCGTTTTGGTGCTCAGATTCAATTGAATTGGGAAAATAATTAAAAAAATGCAACAAAGTGGGTGTCACTGATCCACAGAACATGTGATGGGATGTGCATATTTAATGATGGGCTCCAGAAGGTTTACAGCTTTCAGCCCATGATTGATTAAATATAATTAGATGGACCGATGGACAGATAAAGACAAATAAATACAATTATAGATCAAACCAAAATATCAGAGCAACTGTAATAAATAAATAAATTAGGATGACATATATTCAACCATCCATCCATCTAGTTCAGCATCACAGGAGGGCGGAGCCTATTCCACCTGTCACAGGGCGAGAAGAAGGCCTGGACAGGTTAATGCGCTGCAGCATCCACTATCATGCTATCTGTATTTTATTCTGAACTTCATTCTGATAAATTCCTTTACAGCAAACAATAACTAAACATGTTTCACAAATATTAAAACTCCCTTCATAACTTAGAGGATCCTCTCAGTTTTCAGCAGAGTGTTCAGGGGGTTCAGGGCTACGAGGGTGGAGTTGTACAGACTCTGGGTGTGTCCAGCAGATCCACAGCCTATGATGTAATGTGATGTCTGGAAAAGCAAAGCTGAAAATCCCCGAGTAATTTTGTGCCAGTACATTATCTGTTTTTGTTTTCTTGTTGCTTTGTTTTTCCCTGCAAGTTTATGAGCATTTCTATAAATATTAAATAGTGATATTCAATGCCTGGTTAAAAAATACAAAAATATCTGTAAAAAAATTATTTGCAAAAAGTTCATCTATTTCACTTCTTCAGTAAGTATAACAATGTGTGTAAGCAGTTATTGTGCTTCCAGTAATAATGTAGTATTAATTGATGACTAATTGGCTTTAATATGTAAATTTGTTATTAGGTTTTGATCTTGACTCTTGATCTGCAGAAACAACTTTAACTGTAAAGTACCATTTTACCGCCACAACAGTGTGTTTTGCATTTTGTGTCACCATTACCATTATGTTATAAACAATATCATAAATGACTAATATAACAACGGGATTTGGTTGCTGAGCAGCAGGTGAAAGTTGTGGGAGTGACCGGGGGTTGAAACAGAGGATAACAAGTTAAATAACAAGTTTTGAAATTTGAGAGATTTTTGATACTTAGCGTGTTTGTAGTGTATTCACTGTATTATCAAAAAGTGTGAGCCTGAGTAACATTCAACTCTTCTCGGAAGGTTTTCCGCGAAGTTTAGGAGTGTTTATGGGAGTTTCTGACCATTCTTCCAGAAGTGCATTTCTGAGGCGAGAGGTCTGGCTCACAGTCTCTGCTCTAATTCACCCCAAAGGTGTCCTATCAGGACTCTGTGCAGGCGGACAATCATCCACCCTCACGTCCCCACGAAAACACGAGCAAGAAAACAGAAAAGAAAAGTGTTTTTGAGCTGAATGATGCTTGAATGCTGCTGTAGGCACACTGGAACTGTTCCACTATGTGACTCCACAAATGGAAATGCAAAAGCTTTTAATTGTTGTTTTTTCAAGTTCAACTTTCCCCTCAAGTTCCAGTTCCCCGTCTGTCAAAAACATCCTCTTATGTCTGGCTCTGTACGTCATTTGTGCAGTTTTTTAGTTTATGAGGTCCATGGAAACAGAATGCCGGTGCGGTTTCTAACTCCTGCTCAGTTGTGATGCTGATTGCTCTTTTTTGAAGTTTACACAACGGTTGCAGTGACATTCTGTATGTATATCTGCTGTGATTTCTCTCCAGCACAAATAATATTTGTATCATCTGCAAATAAAATAAACTGAAATATATTGATGTTTTACAAATATCACTGATGTGTAGGATGAACTGTTTCGGTCCCAATACTGACCCCTGTGGGACTCCACAACAAATTGCTGCTGCTCCTCAGACTCCTGAAAGCCACAGAGCTGCAGTGTGACAACTAAAACGTCATGATTAGCTGCGTCATCAGAGACCACGCTAACTGCAGCTAATATTTGATGTTTATCAATGACTTTGTCAAGTCTGTTGAAGAAAACATTTTCCAGTATTTTGGAGAATTGTGAAAGAAGAGAAACTGGCCTGTAATTTTTAAACTGGGGTCTTGCTCCATCCACATTCCCACACTGGAATTCACTGTTCCTAGAGTCAGTCTGCACCCCCAGGTGCTCGGTTTATACACCTGTGGCCATGGAAGTGACTGGAACACCTGAATTCCATGATTTGGATGGGTGAGTGAATACTTTTGGAAACACAGTGTAACCAGCAGCAGCGTGCACAACAGCTTAGGTTGCTTACACCATATGTTCTCCCTCAGATCCCTCAGGAGGTTTCAGTGAACTCTGTGTGCACAACCCTGCCAGTGTCTAAAACATAAACAGCGAGCTTGCTCCTAGTCACACTCCTGACCTGATGCGCCACCTTCAGGCGTGAACACCGTGGATTCTTCCACTGTTTTGATTTGGGGAAGAGAAGGAGAGCTTTCATCGCCAGGGTTGATTCTCAGTCAGGTCACTTTGTCAGAGATGTTCCTCCCTGGGGAAAGAGGAGAGATCCAAAGTACAACAGCGAGGGACTTTGATGGGGTCGGGTCAGTCATTTTGGGAATGTTTTGGCAGATTTGTGTAGGTATATAAAATATGTTTGTGTCGCAGCAGATAGATGGTGTCACTTTGCTCAAACTCTGGTTCCTTCTTACTTGAACTGCAGTGCCAGCGAGTGAACAAGCTGCTCAACTTTTCTAATAAAATTCAAAGAAGTCTGATGATCCTGGTGCCAGTTTTCAGCTCTTTCAGTGTGTGTTCGGACGCTTTTTCCTGTAACATGTCGGTGGGGGTGTTAGACCCCTTCCTCCCCCTGCACTGAGTGAGATCGAAGGAATGTGCCCAGTCAGGACTCACCTGCTTGATTCATTGCAGTCCTTCACTTCCCCTTCTTAACATACTGTTGTCACAATACACCTGTGTATCTAATGTCAATATATCCTGCAAAGCCAGCTGTGAGGCAGCACAGGCGGGAGTAAACAGCAGCACAGGCGGGGATCTGTGAACAGGACAGGATGAGGATCAGGGCCTTGAGTCGGAACAGGCACCCGGTGAAAAACCTTTGCCAAATCAGATGTGGATCATGAAAACCATGATCTCCTTACCGGATCAGTTGGGGCCCTGGTTCATGACCGCCTCTGGTTCTGGTGGGCAACAGTGACGGATGCAGTCGTGTAATGAAGTAGGTCTCCTCGGATCCCCTTGGACGAGCCAGGCTTTCTCATCCAACATCGGTGTCTGACCCCACAGATGAGCTCCTGGAAGATGAAAAATTCCCATAAACACTCGTAAACTTTGTGGAAAGCCTTCCCAGAGGGTGGGCCGGATTAAGAATGGGATGTTACTCAGGCTCAAATGTGTGTGAAGACAGACGAGCAAATACTTGTGTCAGTATTGTGTTTCGTACTGATTAGTTAGTAAAAATATAATAAACTTGTTGGATAAGTTTGTCCCTCTGGTGTTATAAAAAATCGATTACTATCCCTGATCCGTTTCCCTTCCAGGGGCACGCTGGCCTTTGGGAACACCACATCTCCCGCTGGCCGAAGGCCGTTTTGTCCTGCTGTGAGCTTCAGCTTGAGCTGTGATATTCTATTAAAGCGGAGTGGGCTGACGGACCTTTCAGAGCCCACAGACCAGCTGTGACTATAGACTGCATGCTCTCACCCACTGTCCATGGCACACACACCCGTGGAGTGTCTCTCAGTGGGCTTTGACTGGTGCAGTCCTGCTGAGCCTTTGAGGGTTGTAGCATATTTTGAAGCCAGCGTTCAGACAGGTTTGTTGTCTGTCCCCATTTTATTTATTAGCTTAATACAACAGCATCTGTAATCTGGATACAGATGTGCGTCCAAGATGAACTATACATTCACTATGCATACATTCAGCCGAGGGAAATCCTTCTGGGATCAATCAGAGGACAACACGTGTGCACAGAAGTAACACAAGCAGCAAAAACAGTCACAGCAGCACAAAGTAGATGCCACAGATATGTGGAACAACCGCAACACGCCACCAAAACGGGCAGGACCCGACGCGCCTCCTCGCCACCTCTGACACGAGGAACTTGCGTGTGGAGAGGTTTGTTAGCATTTGAGCTTAACAAATTCAGGTATTTAGGTTATTTAATAATTCAAAATAACCTCCTGGAACCCGTCCCTGCGCTCAAGGTCGTCTAAGTGCTTAAGTGCTTTCTGAACAGCTCTTCCACAAATCCTGAGAGTCTTAAAAAGGAAATTACAGGCTTTTCAAGCTGAATCTTCTGCTCATAATTGTGAGCTGTTCTGACTATGAGTCACGCTAACTTTGCACTTACCACGTGCACTGCAGGGGTTAACCAGGCACTTCGTTTGGTTTTCTTAAATGTCCTTTTGAGATGAGGACCAAAACAAGCCGAAGAAGACAGCTGATGAACAACTGTTTAGTGAGAGAACATATATCCTCCTATTTTCATTTTTGCCCATTTATAATAATCAATTACATCACAAACAAAAAGAACACTAAACAGTTAGAATGACTGAGCAAACAGTGTGAATAAATCTGTTTTTGTGATTATTTTCACTCGTGCTGTTGCTCGTCTGAGCTGCCTGAATGCCTCCTGTGCAGAAACAGATGAAGCAGTGAAGCTGCTTGCATGCGGCTCACACTGCGCCCTCGGGATGTCCTCTAATGGAGGGAACTACTTTCTGTGTTTACTTCTGATTACACTGATTTGTGCAATTTTTTAAGCCTTATAAAAAGCTCTGGAGGGCTTTAGCTCACTTCATTCATATCATGGTCATATCCAAAAGGACATGTTGAGAGTGATGCACGGTCAAAAGGACCACAATCAAAATACTGAACCTGGATCTGACTAACTTTGCAACTTAACATATTTTAGCATGAAAATGTTTTGCAGGCGGAGCCCCTAATCCATAACCCAAACCGCTGAAGGCTGGAGCTCATCCAGAGCCTGGAGGGAGAGCATCCCGAGAGACTCCGATCAGGGCAGAAAAGTCACCTCTCCATCTGCTCATGGCTGCAAAGGCAGCCGGAGCTCTCACACACACACACACACACACACACACACACACACACACACACACACAGAATTATGTTTCTGACACTTCAGAGGACATTTCATTGACTCGTATTGATTTCCTGGAGATTTACCATAACCACCAGCCCTACGTGCCTAAACCTCACCCTGACCTTAAACCGAACCTTCGCCCCATAGTTTAACGTTTTACTTTGCTTCACTTTTGCTTCCGAACGGGCGACGGGTCCCCACAGTGTGACCGTGTACACAGATTTATGTCCAAGTAGAAACACATGGAGAGGCAAACAGAAGGGATACCTGTAACTTCCCACAATGACCTTTTGACAGCCTCCGTAGCCACAACATGTCTGAGTGTCCTGGTTCTGCCCTGCTCTCATTCTTCATCACTCAGATTACATTATTAAATCTGATTTTTAATGTTTTCTTCTGTTACGGAAGTTTATGATTAACTGGAAATGAAACTTGTTGCTTTAAGTCATTCAGTAACAATATAGCCAGAATATTGTTTACCGTATATTGATGATGTATTTAAAAGTATATTAATTGAAAACTCTCTTTTAAAAAAAGGTTGGTGCAGCACAGGCTGAAGCAGGCTGCTGACTGATATTGTTGTCTGTGGTGTAATAGCATCATACATCACTGTGATGTGTTATTGGTGCTTCTGCCCTGCAGTTTCACAGATACAAAAGACTGATTCCACCTGCAGCTCAGAGTTACTGCGGCGCTCAGCAGCTGCGGTGAATTTCACGGAAATGTAACTTTGTGCCTTCTGTTCATTTACAACCGCAAGACTCGGTGCTTCACAAGTAAACCTGTGCAAACTGATCATCTTCAGCATCCTCACAGCATAAATCCTGTGGCATTTAATGTGTATATTTAAAACCTTCAGGCCAGGACCGCTCAGGTTGGGCAGAGATGGTTTGGACACGTGCAGAGGAGGGATGGTGGGCAAAGGATTTTAAATATGGAGCTGCCAGGCAGAAGGAAAAGAGGAAGAACCCTGCATCTGCCTGCACTTCTGGGTGTCTGTTCTTTACATCACTTCTGCTTTTCCATGCTGTCAAGCTCAAAGCTGCCATCATCACCGGGGGCCAATCATTTTTAGCCCACCTTCTGCAACCCTCTGTGCTCTTCTGTCTTTCAGACTCTCATTCGTGCAACCCACCTCCTCCCTGTCTCCTCCTCATCCAAGACTTCACCTGCTTCATCTCTTCCACCACCAACATCTAGACCCCCGGGGGCTATGTAGCTTCTGCTCTGTCATAACTATGACCGGCCTTAGGTATGGCGCTAATCCACCTTGAATCCATAAGTCCCCCCTGGCCCGGGCCTTTCTGTGTGGAGTTTGCATGTTCTCCTGTACTCTGGTTTCCTCCCACAGTCCCATAGTGGGGTTAGGTTGGAGACTCTAAATTGCCCACAGGTGTGGATGTGAGTGTGGATGGTCGTCTGTGACACAAACTTGTGATTTACTTGTTTGTTCGGGGACTTTTAAGTTTTCTTTAGCAGTTTGGTTTTTCTTTAATAACCAGAAAGAAATCTCGAGCTTTAGTGGGACATTTAACTTTTGTCCCTTGAAGAAATCAACACTCATCCTCCTCACAGGTTTCTAGATTGACTGTGTTCAGTGAGTGGGAGAGAGCAGCGGCACCTTTGACTAATCCACAGGCAAAAAGAAACATGAATCAGCCTCGAATGTGCCTACCTGAGTGATCTAAATACCAAAATAAATAGCTATTTAACTTTGTTTATATTTGCATTTGCACAGAGTGAACAAGTTGATTCTAATATTCATATCCGCTCTGCTACACAAGAGCCTACACATCATCTTTCTTTAAATTACAGGAAGAATTTTAATCTGTTTAGTTTTCCCTTTGCTTTCTTCTTCTTTCGCTCTCGGCTGCTCATCTGCCTCCATCTCACCCCATCCCCAGCATCCTCCTCCGTCACACCAACCATCTGCACGTCCTCCTTCGCTACATCCTTGAATCTTCTCTGTGGCCTTCCTCTTTTCCTCCTGCCTGGCAGCTCCACATTCAGCATCCTTTGAATAATATATTCACCGTCCCTCCTCTGCACATATCCAAACCATCTCAGCCTTGCCTCGCTAACGTTGTCTCCAAACCACTCAGCCTGCATACTCATACTACACTCATTTCTAATCCTGTCCTTCGTGGTCACTCCCAGTGAAAAGCCTCATCCTCTACTCCGCCACCTCCGGCTCAGCCTCCTGTTTTTTGGCCATCAGAGCAGGTTTCTCTACAACCTCTTTTACTCGTGTTTCATTTTGCTTTCTGCAGGCAAGAAAATGTTAAGTAATGTGAATATATGTGGAAACTTCTGGGTTAAAGTCAGCCTGCTTGCTGGCACGGGTCATTCAGGCATGAGGTGTCCTTTGGGCTCTTTCGGGGTTATGGCAGTTCTGTGCCACTCTTCCATGAGCAGGGTTATTGTTGGCATATTTTATCCCAAATCAGCACACAATCTGTGGATCTTGGAATCAGGATTGCTCAGTTTTTTTTTGGGATAAGTTCTCCCACTTTGTATGATTCAAGTTAGTTTTCCCCTTCTTGTTCCCTGAGTCTCGTCTTTGTCAAGTCCTCATGCGCAGGTCTGCTCACGGTCACGTCCTGTTTCATAGTCCTCTGCATCGTGTATCCAGCTTTGCGTCCCCTTGTCTTGTTAATGTGTCTCCGCTCACCTGTTCTCCCAGCTGTTTCCACTCCTCTCATTATCTCTCCTGTATTTATTGTTTGCATCCTCGTCCGGTTCTTTGCTGTGTTCTCCCTGTAAATAAATACACAAGCGATAATCAGAGGCCTCAGTTAGCATACAATTACTGAAGAGTTAAATGGGAGGCCATCTGTCCAACTGTACAGGCTAAGATGGAGCTCTTGGGTGTTTTGCATTGTCTCTGAGTGCTGCACAGTCTGAGAAGATAGTGGCATTGTGTTAACACACACACACACACACACACACACACGCCTGCTCCAGACCAGCAGACGGCCCAAACTTCTGCTTTTACAGAGGTGTTCACACTTGGGGATGATTAATTAATAAAGTGCATTTGATTAGCAGCAACTAGCTGCTACGTAACCTGCAGAAGCAGTGATGATGCAGGGCTCCACTGAGTCCTGTCAGCACTTGTTTGCTCTTGTTTGCTTCATAAAAAATGAGAAAAATACAGTTTTTATGAGTAAAATGATTCACAATTTTACCCTTGCCCTTTGGTTTGTTTTCATAGTTCAGCAAATAACTTACTATAGTTACTGGGAATCATTTTGAATGAATGTCTCTATGCTGTGGATTCTGCCAGTAATTTTGGGTAATTTTGAGTGTTTATGATGATGAAGCGAAATGAGTAAAACAGCCTGAAAACAGCGAAGCTTCTAAAATATCATAAATCACAACAATTGAGAAAGAACAAAAGTTCAAAAAAGTTGTAAAAAAACCACGTGTTCGGCTTTTAAGCTAACATGTTTACACCTCAGCTGGGGGTTTTGTGAGGTCTCACACGTGGGTGTTTTCTGTAAAAAAACAGGCAGGAACCCATCAGATACCATGAAATCATGGATCAGCAGTCCTGCTGGAATGAGAGAAACTTTTTTAGCATTAATGTTAATTGTGAAATGGAAGCTGTGATGCAAATCCATCAGGCTTATGTAACGCTGCGACTTCCCGGGGTCAGAATCCACCTACACGGCAGCTATCTGACAACACACAGCATTCAGACAACTACTTGAGGTGGAAACACATAAATCTCTCCATATATGCACTGACAAGGGTGACTGGATGTTGTATCCATGGCTACCTCCTCACGTAATCTGCATTATTTTTATCACAAAAGCCATCCTGCTTTTTCTCCTGAGCCTCCTGCTAACATGATATGCACAGATTCAGTTCTATATGTGAAGAAAGTAAAGCGAAGAGGCTCGAGAACACAGAGAGGGCGTGATCGGTGTGGCTCTAACTGACGGAAAAGACAGTGAAATGATTTCCATTTCAACTGACAGGCGTAGAGCTGCGCCTGCAGAGCCTTTCAATGAAATAGAACTTTTTTTCCCCACCGCTTTGGACTCGGGATGATGAGTATTTTGTAGCTGCCTCTGTATGGGGCAGGAAGACAAATCCTTCAAGCAGAAGTGGCCTATGGGCTGTGTTAATGTCTCTGAGAAGCAGTTTTTAAAACATACACTTTGACTACACTGGAAATCAAATATATTCATAGTCATTCAGAGTGAAAAGCCAGTCATCACAGTGAGGGGGAGGAAGGTGGAGGCATCATATTCTTCAAAAATATGAATAACGCCTCACATTTTCAGAAGATCTCTCTCCAAGTACAATTTTGTTTTGGGGGGGTGATAATTTTTTTAATCTCCTGCACACAAATGATTTATGTTGCACTACAATATAAATTTATATGCATCTTTCAACAATATGAAAAAACTCGCTTAAATATTCAATTTCCTCTCCGAGATGAATTCCTATAAAAACGAGTGTGCGTCATGAGGCACATTAACCAGCCCTCTGCTTTACAGCTGCTCAGTGTGCACACAGAACGATTCCTCCTGGTGACATGTGATGATGTCATCGGGGTAAAATTAAACTTTATTAGCAGAGTTCTCTGCGCCGCAGGATGACCGTGTGTGTTAAAGGTCATGTCCTGGGCTGGTGGCCCAGCGTTTTTGTGCCTTTTGATGTTCTGAGTTTCTGCTTCTAGCTTGCTTTTGTTCTCTCCTTGCCCCTGTTCTCCCAGTGTTCCTCTGCCTGTCCTGCCTTATGTCTCATCCCTATTATCCCGTGGGTGTTTTGTCATCTCCCTGCGACTGTCAAGATCTCGTGTCTGTCTCCGTCTGCTCACTTCCTGTTTTACTGTAATAGTGTCTTGTAGTGTGCTCAGTTTTGCTTCCCTTGTCTCGTTTTTGTTATTGCCATCACATGTGTGTGTAAGTCATTGTCGCTGTCAGTTCAGTGTCGCGTCATCAGTCTTTGTCCACCATTGTAAGCTGTTGTTTCCCCCGCTGTGTTTTCCTGTGTTCCTGGTTTTGTTACTCCCGGTGGTTCCTGTGTTTGTTAGTTCCTGAGTTCCCGTAATAAAGCAGTGTTCTTTTAAGTCCATTCCTGAGTCCCGTGTGTTCCCCTTGAGGTCCCTTTCCCTGCCTGCCTCCGACCACCTCCTGACATTAAATGTCATTAGAGACTCGTTTTGAAATAATAAATCCAAAATGTTGTCTTATAGAATAAGTCCATACTGTACTTCTCAACTGAAACATTTTGTTTGCACACCAGCCACCTCAGTCGCTGTCTGATAAAGTGTGATGCTGACCGACTGGTTGTGGTTACTTAATTACCTAAATGTTCATCACTGTGTTGATGTCTCACTCAAAGTTGTGAGCTGGAGGTCCTGTGATGGACAAATACAGTACATGCCTCAGGTTTTCGATGTGTTTCGTTTGATCGGGAGTTTGTCATGTTGTCATGGCAACCTTTGCGTTTTCACTACAAATGTTGCTTACAGTGCTGTCTCCCTGGAGATTTGAAAAGTGTAACCACACCTGAGTCTACTTTTAGCTCGCTACCGCAGATGTGCGCGCTTGTTGCTCTTCAGCACGTCGCAGCAGTGATGTCACACTGTCTCCTTCTTCCTGTAACCCAGACGTGCTACGGTGCCGTCATTTGACTTGGAGTGAATCGGTACGTAATTCAGCCGGCAGCCTAAAAAGCCCTGAGTTCAGTGCCAAACCCAAACTTCATGATATTGTGTGTCAGTATGACAATAGATCACTGAAGTTATTGCTATAATATGGAATTCCAATTTAAAACCATCTCAAGTTACCTTGAAAATTCATGATTAATTTAATTAGCAACTTATGTCAACTTGACAATGACGCCATTACGGTCCAATGACTGTTACTGAAGTGCATGAAGTGCAGTTGGTGATGAATGTGGTGAGGATCGTGGTTTCTCAAGCTTGCAAAGTTAAAAAGAAGTTTGCCTTAGTTAATGTAATGTTGCTCGACAAGGTCAGACTTGTGTGTCACACCTAAACATTTTTATGGATTTCACGCAGCGCTGACCAAACAAAAGCAGATTAAGTGTCGCGATAGGCCCGTCTGATTTCCCACATGTGACACCTTCAGGTGATGTTTACTGCAGCCATCGACAGCTCCCGCTGTGAGAGTGCCGAGGAGTGAGACGAGACATGGGCTACAGGTACTGGGCTTCTCTTATCTCACTTTCTTTGATGCATAGCACTAGTCTATAACACTACACATAAGATTTATTACAGCTGTGTTGACATAGAGCGCTATAGGACTCAGTATAGGTGTTGGGAGCAGCCTGGGATGATGAAGGGAAGTCACATTGCACTGCAGGCTGATGCAGCTGGCAGTGGCTCCCTGCCTTCCAGTTTAACGCAACTCACAAATCCCTTTACACAACTAGTAACAAGCTACTTCCCTCATGTCCTGTTCTCTCAAGCTTCAGAAAGCACACTCAGATTTCTTTTGTGCGAGCATGCATGTGGAATACTTTTAAGCAGTAGTATTAGTAGTAACAGTAGCAGCCTTCCCTCATGGTCTTGTCTTTGCCCCAAATAATCTCTCAGGGCATGTTGTGTAGCTTGTGAGCATTTTGATACTCATAGTTGGTTTTTTTTCCTGCAAAGTTACATTGAGGAACTGTATTTCTCTCAGAAATACTTGACAGAGCCCGCGGGCCGCTTCCGGCCACGCCCCCTACTTCCGGCCGTGAATTGTTGTTAAAAATATAGTACAAATAGGCCCTTTAAGTTACTTTTTTGACATTCCCCTCCAATTAACGGGGTTACGCGGAATGTCAAAAAATTTACTTAAAGGGCCTATTTGTACTATATTTTTAACGTAAATTCACGGCTGTAAGTAGGGGGCGTGGCCAGAAGCTGCCCGCGGGCCGCGAGTTTGAGGTGCCTGGAAAAACAACGGCTCCGTGACGACTGGTTTTTGGGTTCTCATGATCAATACACCCCCTGTGCTGCAATAAAATTAAGATTGTTTAGATTTTCCTTCTTGTTTTATGTCTGTTTTGCAAAACTTGGTGCTTTATTGTTGATTTTTTCAGTAAATGAAAGCGTACGTTGGGTTTTGTGTGTTTTTCATATTGCTTGAAGCACCACAGATCTATAGAATAAAGGATATAAAGGTTATAGCGTCAAGGTAATTCTTAAGTAGCAGGATAAGACTGCTGATGATCACATGCAGGTGGCATAAATGAAATAGTTAGGTATGCCACCAAAGAGCTATTCATGGAGTATGTTTATGATCCTCATGGTTGTAGAAGCATTTATAAGTGAAGGTTTTTCATTAGTTTATTTTCCAGGTCTAGATGGTCACATCTGCTTTTACTTTGTGGTCACTGAAACTGTCCACTGCCCTGCATATACACAAACTGTGTATCACAGGGTCATATAGTGGCCTTCCTGGCTTTAAACTAAAATACCCACTGAGCAACTTCAGTGAGGCAGTTCACCTGAAGCAAAACATTTAGGGCTGCAACTACGAAATACTTTTTTCGTAGTAGCAATTCAACTGCATATTAACTTCCGTATTACAGTCTTTTGCTGTGTGAAACAAACAGCAGTGGATGGATGGATGGATGGGGTGGGGTTCCGTCTGGTGCTGAACAATCACTAGTGCTAATGGCGGCGCCTGCTAGCAAACTGTGGTTATAGCGATCTGTTCTGGTAGCTAACAGCAAAAAATAACAGCTGAAATTCTCAGTACAGCAAACACAACACAGCACTGAGCAGCAGAGGCGTGGAAAAACGTGTCCGTCATGATCCACTCTGTGTTAAAGAGTCGTTTTTCCAAATGCTGGAAATCCGTTGCAGCGATAGAGAACTTTAATGCCGCTAATGTAGGTGAAACGCTCAGATGTTTCTGCTGCCGCTGCAGTTTGGAAAATGTCACTGGGAAACGACTTTACATTAGACTATTTGAATACTGTCGTATTGTTGCGATCCCTGAAAGTTTCGTGACAAAACTGTCGGCAGAAAGAAACTGTACCTGTCGGGAGCGACGGCCATGAGAACTGGACTCTGGTGAAGGTTTCCACCGCTGCTCATTGGTGATGTTGCACCTGAAAATGATGACGTTTAGTGTGTATTTCTGGTACTGAAACAAGTTGTGGAGCTGTGCTTTTACAGAGGAAAGCTTCTGTTACCTAGATGCCAAAAAGTAGCACAGCAAACCTTTACAGAGCGTGTTTCCAGGCCAGAAACTCAAACTTAAACACCTGGAAAACTACCCTCATTGATGCTTGACTTTTGGACAGTACATGAAGCTAAACAGCTTTGTCAAGAAACTAGCTCATGGTGAAAAAATATTTTCAAAGACATTCTTACCATGACTTAATGATGTTTTGTAAAACTGCTAGCGTGCAACAAGCCATTTCTCATTGTTGCACCTCTGATGTTACGATGTCTGCAAAAAGGGATACTGCTCAGCTTATGGTGGCTGAACCTGAAGAGGTTAACCCAACACCTCAGTGTCAGCGTGAATTGGCGTTAAAAAAAATGGTACAAATAGGCCTTTTAAGTAACTTTTGACATTCCACTCAACCCTCTTAATTGGCAGAGAAAGTGGAATGTCAAAAAAGTCACTTAAAGGGCCTATTTGTACCATTTTTTTAACGCCAATTCACGGCCGGAAGTAGGGGGCGTGACCGGAAGCGGCCCGTGGGCTGCGAGTTTGACATGCCTGTTTTAAACTATCATCACTCAAAATAATTAGAATTTAGAGTTTCACTCCCTCCGGGAAATACACAACACCACTATTCTTCAGTCACTGATGGATTTATTCTCTCCTGCCTTTCAACACTCATCTTCGCCAAATCCACCATCGAACTATGCAAATGTACGATATTATAGAAAATAAGTGTACATTGCATCATAGGGACGGCATTAGTTCAAACTACGAATATGCGATTTTCAAATAAACACACAACAAACATACCTCGCTGGCTGCACATTACCAAGAGGAAATGAGTCCCTTTGCACAACAAAAAATATTCAAAAAGAAAAACAATGCATCTTTATGCCTTCTTAAATAAGGCTTCAACTTTTAGTGGACTTCAGGCCTCTCCCGCGCTTCACCTGCTTTCTTCCTGTCTAGCAGAGGAAGCGCATCCTCTAAACACGTCCCCATAGGAACAAAGGTACATGTAAACATACTTCAGAGGCTCCTATGTAGTGTTACCATGAAGCATTACGATTGATAGGAAATAATATACAAAAAAACATATCAGGATACTGATATAATAATCATGGCAGTTAAATAGAGGAAAGAGCCTTTTTGTTGGAAGTTTACACTTTGAATGTGAGATCAGATTCTAGACCTTTTTTTTGAGGCTCACCTCAGATGTCACCGTACTAGAGCAACGACAGCAAATGGGATTTTTTTCTTACTTTGAACCCTTTCATGGTCCACAGATAGTGCAGACTGATAACGTTAACCAAGTGGATGAAAGATCTGGTGAAAGAAGAAGACCTCGTGTGTGTGTGTTGGTTGTTCTTGAGGAGGAGGTAATCCTGTCTGATCTGAAGGATGTCCCTGCCATGCTGATGGGTCAAGAAAGACTCTTGAGCAAACCTAGTGCTATTTTATTTTCAGATTTGCAAACATAAAGACACCATTGATATATACAGTAATACGCTCATTCTGCTGAGAGAGAATTGAGTTTACGCCACGGCAAAGCTGCCACTGTCCGCTCGTCCACAGGCCACAGGGATCTCTCCTCGAGTTTTTGTCAGAATTTAATCAAACACACAAAATCATCACTTAATGGATCCTCACCAGAACCGTGCTCATGTGTATCCTGCAGCATCTTTCCCCCATTTTTTGTAAATTCAATGATTTCTTTGTTTCCTCCTTGCCTGTCTCAGATGTTCTCCTACACCATAACACAAATCTTTAAGAAAATGAATTTGTTCTCACAAGATAATTAAGTTATTGGTGCAAAAATAATTTGATCACATGGGCTGAACAGCATCACCTTATTGAACTTACTGAGCTCTGTGCATGAGCAGTACACTGCCCACCATCGCTGGATGAAGAAGGTGTGAATATTGCCTGTCAGTTTCTTCCAAGTTACAGATAATGTGCAAGACAGATCCTTGGTGACAGCTAAAAGGTGTGGGTGGGGGGGGTTTCCCAAAGCTATCGGACCTGCCATTCAAACAGACAGCGGTCACAGCCAATATTTTTTTGTAGCATGAATCCAGTGTGAAAGTTCAGTTCCTCAAATAGATGTTTTGCCTTTCGGAACAAATGATTTTATTGGAAGTGCTGTTGGAAAGCTTTGATGAGGATCTAGGACTCTGGGGACTGTGTTCGTCTTGATCAAACCCAAGTCTCCAATTAATGGTTTTCAGTTATATTTAAGAAGACAACTCAAGAAATAAGAACAAGACAAGTTTAACCTGGTTTCGGTTTAACTTTTTGAATGATTTTTAATGCATTTATTATGTATTAACCAGACAATATCTCATCCCCACAAAACAGAAGAAAATTCTCCAGTTGTTGAGGGTAAAGTTTTCGGTGCATGTTTCCTGGCAGAGAGACAGACAAAATGAACAAAAACATTTATTGGTGATTTAATGAACACATTCAGATTTACAGTGAATATCTTCAGTTATTCAGAACTATCCTGAAACAGTTAATCAGTTCAGTCCAGTTTCCACTGCATTGCTGGTTCAGGTGAGCAGTGACTGCTGTCACAGGAACGGCTGCAGGCGGGTCTTCCTTGGTTTTACGAGCACAGATGCAGGTAAGGGTTCTCTGTTCCACACGGGTTTGAGTTCAGGCAAGTCTTTCTTTGTGGGCGAGAGTGAGCAGGATGGCAGGTTGGCAAGATCACAGTTGTGCAATCTAACAATCCAGCAGGGATGCACAGCTGCACACACGTGCACACGACAAAGAGGGTGAGGTAGAAAGAAGGCAGGTCTGAACCTGAGAGAACAAGCAGACCTTCAAAACTGGCTGTTACTTCAACTCAAAGATTCACAACGTCCAATAAGAAACAGGGGCAAGAACGACAACAAGGAAGTTCATGTGATGCAAACAGGATGTGGAAAATGGGAACATGCAAACACAAGAATCTTTTCTGATCAAATTTATTAAATATTGTGACGGTCGTGCATCTGTGACCCAGTGTTTGAGTTTTGGACTCGGAGGTTTCTGAGATTCTTGGTTGCTTCATGATTGTTTTGTTTCCTTGTCTTACTGTATCTTTGTGCTCTTATTTCTTAGTGCTTCAGTTAATTTATTTCTTATTTGTAGCGATCTGTGGTTTATTTAATGTTCATATGGTTTCATGTGTTATTTCCATTTGTTAATAAGTTGTTTCTCCCTGTGCACGCCTCCCTAGTATCAAGTCCCCTGTATTTAGGTCATGTCTGTCTAGTCAAAGAAACGCTCCTTTCAGAGTCTGTATACATTCAACTCACCTCAACAGTTCAGCCTTCATGCTGTGTGTGCAGACTGTGCAGTAATGCTGAGATGTTTAACAGAAAAAAGAAATACCAAAGCAAAGAAATCTAAATCATAAGCCCAGATCTTCTTTTCACCATTAAACTCTGGACAAAATGTCACTGCAATCCAGGTAATAGCTGTGATATTTCAGTGTGGACCGAAGTGATGGAATAAATGACCAGCAGAGGGTAATGGAATCGGTCGATCAGATCAGGAAGAATTATTTTTAAAAAATCAATCAAGACGACGATTATCTTCAGGACAGAAGTCAAAACTACGTTTTAAACTACTGTAGTAGAAGTTTTAGAGTTTAAATACACCAGTGCATGAAACGAGACAGTTTTGACTGTAATGTCTGGCCTTAAATCATGAAAGTTTTCTTTTTTATTTATGGTTCACATAAACAGCTCATGGTTGGCACTGCAGACTCATAGTGAAAAGGTTTGTGCTTCAGAATTCCCGGTTGTCCGGGGCCCTTCTGGGTTTCCTCCCCCAGACGTGGATTTGAGGGTAACAGGTGTTCCACAGGTGTGGATGTGAGAGCGTGTTGTCGTCTACCCCTTGTGTACTGACTGATGACCTGTCCAGGGCGTATTATAGACAAGCACCCATATTTTTTTCATGTTTTGCTTTTATTAGTAATGTTTCTGCATTTCTGGAGGAGAAAGTGGTTCAGCAGAGTTTACAGGGCCGTGGAGCCTGTTTTTTTTAATTTTGGAGTCTCTCATTTTTAAATGTGTTTCACCTTTTTGTGCCTCCTGTGTTTCCCATCTACCTCCCACATCCCTCCTTTCTTTTCCTGTTCTCTATATTGCCTGGTTATTGAGTTAACCTCGGCCTTGTAATCAGTCAGCCTGAGCTGTGTGTGTTTAGGCTGTGCCTTTTGCCTTCTGTTCCTGAGTCGTCCTTATTTTCCCTTTAGGATCATTCCTGATGTTTTTTAATTAGTTTGCGGAGAGTTTCTTGTCACACTGTACGCTGCCCTTTGGTATCAGTAAGTTCTGGATAAGAGTTTCTTGTTTATCCACCCACCTGAAAGTCCCTGTTATGTCTACATATCGAGCCCTCCTGGGAACTCAAACATTTAAAAAGAAAACAGCGAAATGATTGTTGTATCTGTATTTTTGAAGTTACTGAAGTTTGTTTATATTATAGGTTTGTTTATGATAAACTCAAAGTTCATAATGGCCATCAGTCCATCCATCCATCCATACATCAGTCCATCCATCCATCCATCCATACATCAGTCCATCCATCCATCCATACATCAGTCCATCCATCCATCCATCCATACATCCATACATCAGTCCATCCATCCATCCATCCATCCATCCATCCGTCCATCATCATCTATCCATCATCATCCATCCGTCCATCCATTCGTCCGTCCATCTGTCCATCCATCCGTCCATCCATCCATCCATCCATCAGGCCATCCATCCATACATCCATACATCCATCCGTCCATCATCAT
>VOQJ01030526.1:0-13817 GCA_015052665.1 Apistogramma diplotaenia
GTTGATGCAGGCATGTCAAACTCGCGGGCCGCTTCCGGCCACGCCCCCTACTTCCGGCCGAGAATTGGCGTTAAAAATATGGTACAAATAGGCCCTTTAAGTTACTTTTTTGACATTCCACTTTCTCCTCCAGCTAAGAGGGTTGAGCGGAATGTCAAAAAAAGTAACTTAAAGGGCCTATTTCTACCATATTTTTAACGCCAATTCTCGGCCGGAAGTAGGGGGCGTGGCCGGAAGCGGCCCGCGAGTTTGAATGCTGAAAAATGAAGCTGTTGCCAATCAGATGCTCTCCACATGGTGAATCAAAATCTGACAGTACTTTCCTGCATTCAGCATTTCATTAATTTTGACAAGATTCCCAACACCACTGTGTGAAATGCAGCCCCACATCATAACAGAGCCTCAGATGGCCATAGGCAGTCTCTGTTGTACGTCTCCCCACACCTCCTCCAAACATGTTGACAACGATTTAATCCAAAATCTTCAAATTTAAATTAATTGCTCTATAAGATCTGTTGGCACTGATTTTCAGTCCAGTTCTTTTGTAATTTACGTACCTCAGTCTTTTCTCCATGTTTCCCTTCATTAAGAATGTTTCTGTCAGGTCTTTGCTGAATTTTTTCCCCATTTCTTAAGGACAGGACTTTCAGATACTGTTGTTTTTTTGTTTGTTTTTTTTAGGGCTGAAACATCTTCTTTTAGCCTCCACTTATACAGTTTCTCTTTTTAAGGACAGACTGCACACCATGCTGTGATATGCTGAGTTTTTAGCTAATAGCTCTTTGGGAATCACCCTGTTTGTTAAAAATGTTGTTATTTTATGTCTGTCAGACTGTGTTATCTTTGGCTTTTTTCATAGATTAAACTAAAGTTAGCCTGGAGAACTATTGCTCAAGACCACAGAAAAAAAGTACAAAATAGTCTGACTTCATGGAGACAAAATATAAAGAAATACTCAACTTTTTTTTTTTTTATTCCTGTGATGTTGCTGCAAGCACCTCTCTAATACATTTATCTTGTGTTTCATTTAGAGGACCGCGCTGTGACAGAGGAGCACCTGGACCTGCTGAGGGACAACATAGGGTCCAAATGGAAGCGCTGTGCACGGCATTTGGGTCTGTCCACTGTGGAAATCGAGACCATAGAGCATGATTACTACCGGGATGGCCTTCCAGAAATGGTGCACCAGATGCTGGAGCGTTGGAGAATGAAGGGGGGAAATAATGGGTGTAATATTGGGAATCTTTGTCGAGCTCTAAAAGGAAACATAAAGGTAGACGTCATCCAGAAAATACTCAACATCTGCAGTTCAACTTCCTCACTGGGATAAACCTTATAATCCTCATTGACTCTGACTGATTTGTCATCTACGGTGACCACAATTACGAAGCTCTCAAGGCTCCGAGCCTCAGTCATCAATATAACAGAGGTGGATTCAACTGAAAACATGTCACCTCATCTGAAATACATTTTTTGTTTTTCAGAAATTACATCCTGGTCACTTATGATAATCAAAGGATTCACTGACAGGCGTTGCAATGGTTTTGTGATAGTTTCAAGCTCAAATAGCATTTTAAAATGATTATGATTTTTTTCTGCCAAGGACATCTTAATGAGTAGACACGGTCATGGTTAATGGAATTTCCAAATAGCTGATTTTTGTATTGCTCAATATGGTGATAATTTTAATGTGAACTGTTTCAAGGTTTGTTTGGTTTTTTTCAACTGTATTCTGTGGTTGGTATGAAGGAGCTGTTGGGTTTGTGCACGTTATTCTAGCTTTAACTATCAAATGGTGTGTGGTAAACATTTATTCCAGTGCAACACAAAAATAATGACTACAGTCACAGAACAGGTAAGTTCAATGAGCCTGTGAGAAAGCTGAAAACATGAGGAGTGTTATAAGGAAAAAGGAAATGCAAAAACCTGCAACCGTTAATGTAGTGAGAGTGAAGCAGAAGTATGCGTCTGTGCCACTTACAAATCTGCTTGGCAACTGTGTTTTCAGGTTTACATGTTGATTACACACACACACCTACTCCATGCATCTGTAAAAAAGTCAATTTTACTTCTAAAATAAACTGTGTACATATGTTTTGTGTTTCTTTTTCCTTTTTGCACTCATCGGTTTAAAATTTTTTCTGACTCTAAGTAGTGTTTGTAGTTTAGCAGCTTTCTACTAGCAGCAGACAAGTCATCCTTGTTTTTTTGCATTTCTTTAGTTGAATCTTTGAAAAATACCAAAGCTGACACAATTTGAGTATTTCTGTGCTAACAAGGTGATTCTCAAAGAAAAGTCGGCATATCTCAGCACGGTATTCACTGTGACCTTAAAGAATTAGGAAACTGGAGGACAAAAGATGAAGTAGTGGCCCTAACAAACTACTGCAGATGAACAGCACCTGAAAGTCGTGTTCTTTAGAGACAGAAAAAAAACATCCAGCAAAGACCTGACGCCATTCTTAAGGAAGGCTGAGGTTTGCCAAATCACACAAGAACAAGACAGAATATCAGTGGCAACAGGTCTAATGCAGTGAACATTTTTGCTTCAAATCACTGCCAACATGTACGGAAGAGGACGGGGTAGAGATATCTACATCTACCATCAGTAAACCACGGTGGAGCTCTGTCATGGTTTGGAGCTGCATTTCAGCCGGTGGTGCTGGAGATCTTGTCAAAATTGATGTAATTATGAATCCAGAAAAATACCATTAGATGTACCCAGAAAAGGTTGGAAAAGGTTTAAGCTTATATTACTGGGATAGTATAGTACAATAACTTAATAATAGTATTATGCAGCAACATTGTGTTCTCCTAATTGTATACACTGATCATTTACAAAATGCCTATTACAATACCTGCAAGTGACCTCTGCGAACAATACTTACAATGTGATAAAGTTGATTCTCAGTGTTAATATATATAAAAGCCTCCCACATATACTAAAATAGTAAGCTAAAGTGTGTCTTTTTCGTGGCACAAACGACTAATACTTTAGTAAAATGTGAACAAGTATTTGCATAGCACTCATCTAAATGTGTCAGCATAATTTTAGCTGAAGGCCACTGTTGGCCAATAGATCAACACCTTTCAGCAATCAGTTAGATAAGGATCCCTAAAATTTAGACATGAGACTCCAAAAATAACAAATTATTAATGATACTTTTAAATATTTACAAGGTCAGTCCACTTAGCTTAACCATGCTAATGTGGAATCGAAATGCACTGTAGTAGTACTCTTTCCATTAGTGCTCGGAGGAGTTTTTGAGGCGGAGGAATATTTTAATGTATTTTAATACATTTGACATATTTAGCCATACCATACCATACCACTTTATTCATAAAGCACTTTTAAAAACAACAACACGGCTGACCAAAGTCTTGTCCAATATTGCCAAACATAAAAGGTAAACACAGGTCAGAGAGTAAAAGATACAATGTTGAAACCACAGCAACACCCAAAAATGCATCGATGGTGACTGAATGCTGTCAAAGTATCTGAAACTTACACAGTTCGCTGGGAATTTACATCAGTTGGTAAATGATGCAAAGTCATCTGAGCCATGCAACACGACACATCTTTAATGAATGAAAAATAATGAATGAAATAACAATGAACATGCTCATAAATATCAGGGCCAGGCCACTTTTGCATGCCTTTGAACCATCTCCAAATTTATACAGAAGTTGTCTGTTTCCAAAGTTCTTTGTCCCCATGTGGTGGCTATAAGGGATTTCTCTTTCTGGTAAATTCTTTGAGCATCCTGCTCATGCGTTAGGAGAACCGGAATGTCTTGATCTTTCAATAAATCTCCACTGGCAGCTGGGTTAAAGACACCAAATATTTGAGGGGTGTGTTTGAAGCACTCAAACGCATCTTTGCCCTTCTCGCAGCTCTGACCCTTTAATGTCACTATTTGTGGTTGAGGAGAGGTGGATGAAGCAAAGTGGATGGTCTGTCTGTGGACTGCGCGAAGTCTCACCCTGATCTTTGGCTTCAAGCAGCACTTTATTTGGCACTGGGGGCAGATGCAGCCCTTCATAGAAACCTGGCATAGTGTACTCAGGTCTCTGCATAGTATCCTGCGGAAGTTGGGTCTTAGCATTAGGTAGATGATTGGGTTGTAGATGGTGGAGGACTTGGCAAACATGGCTGGTATGGCAAATGCCACAGGAGGGATGTTTTCAACGTGTCCAAATGCAGCCCACATGGACACCACAGCATATGGACTCCACGCCGCTAAGAAACCAATGCAGACAGCCACACTTAGCTAGCAGGGAAAAGACGACAGCAAGTAAAAGCACGTTATTTAACATTTCTTCTCAACAAACCCCATTAAAAACCAAACACTACTACATCAGTAAGCTTCTGATTTCAATTACATATGCAAAATCTCACTTTGACCATGAATATTCAGTACTGTGAAAAAGTATTTGTATTCACAAGAATATGCAGATCCCTCAGATTTGTTTGATTCCCAGCCTACAAAGATTTAACAAAGATTTTTCTCACTCTTACATGAGGAGTCAGGCATTTTTGGTGCGTGTTTTAAAATTAATCGAAGGTATTCTTACAGGGAATAGAATATGACAATTTATCAGCAAAGGCAGCAGTAGCTTCTCATCCATCACAGGGAAACCAGAGCTTCTCTGCTAATGAGAAACTGCATCATGAGGAGGATATATTGAGGTCACTGCCAATTTCTACAACAAATGGAGGTGAGGAACTCTCCAGAGGACTCTTTTCTTCCGGCACACTATCTGAATGATCATACTATTCAAGATTTTTTTGTTGCCCTTCCTAACTGGTACTTCTTTCTTTCATTTAAAGTTGAAAGTAGAAAAATATTACAGATTACAGTAAAAGCTTCTAGTTCTGAGTTAGGCTTCAGACTTGTGTTTTTACTTATTGACGGGTGAGTACAGTCTAATCATCAGTCCGATCAAGCATAACATTATGATCACTGACAGGTGAAATGGATAACACAGATTATCTCTTCATCATATCACCTGTTAGTAGGTAGAATATATCAGGGAGCAAATGAACAGTTTGTCCTCAAGGTTAGTGTGTTGGAAGCAGGAAAAATGAGCAAGCGTGAGGATTTGAGTGAGTTTGACAGGGGCCAAATTTTCATGACTAAATGACTGGGTCAGAGCATTTCCAAAACTGCAGGTCTTATGGGGTGTTCCCCATCTGAAGTGGTCCATGCAGGAAGAGTGGTGAACAGCGACAGGGTCATGGGCAGCTGAGGCTGGAGGAAGGTGGCCTCGTCTGATGAGTCATGTTTTCTTTTACATCACGTGGATGGTTGGATGCATGTGCATAGCTTACCTGGGTAACACCTCGCACCAGAATGCACTATGGGAAGAAAGCAAGCTGGTGGAGACAGTGTGATGCTTTGGGCAATGTTCTGCTGGGCAACCTTGGGTGCTGGATCCATGCTGATGTTACTTTGACACATACCACCTACCTACAGTAAGCATTGCTGCAGACCATGCGCACCCTTTCATGGAAACGATATTCCCTGATGACTGTGGTCTCTTTCAGCAGGATAATGCATCCTGCCAAAAAGCAAAAATGGTCCTGCAATGGTTTGATGATGCTAACATCTTGGTGCCAGACACCACAGCACACCTTCAGGGTTCTTGTGGACAGGGAACCAACACAATATTAAGCAGGTGGTCATGTTATGCTTGATCGGTGTATGTAAATATATAAATGTAAATGTATGAATTTGAAAGAGACCATAGATGTGGTTGAGCAAAATTTACCTGAACCCACCTTAATGATATTTATCTGGATGCTGCTCATGTGCGTTTGCTTCGCTGCATGTTGCTCCACAGTCTTGCGAGATGCATACACTGTGGCCAGAATGCCTGTGTAGGATGCTAAGATAGCACAGCATGGAAGGATGTAGCAGAAGATGAACAGCACCGCAGTGTAAGATCGTGCTGTGCTCAGTTGATTGGACAGGCGCCAGTCAATGCAACAGGCAGTGCCATAAGGCTCTGGTCCATACTCCCCCCAGTGGGCCAGTGGGGCGCATGCAAACAGCAGGGCGTAGACCCAAGCACAGGCAATAAGCAGACGGCTGTGAACAGAGTTAAACCTGTTTCCTGTAAACACAGATTATGTTTATACTTTAAGGTTTATGAATTTGAATGTGAGTTATCACTTATTGCAATGATCCACAAATGCTACATTTTTGTCGTTTCACTGACAAGTTTTTTTGGACTTTGATCATTTTCACAGAAGCTCAGGTAGAGCATAAAGAGATTACTGTAGGTGAGTGGAGGCCAAGATGAGGCCTCCAAAGCAAGACAAGTTAATTAAATGATGAGTGATGTTACGTCAGCCTTATGTGCTACACAGACATCACGACTGTCAGGAGCTGATAATAAAAGAAGCAATTGTATAAATATGCATTATTAGACATTGTGAATTAAAATCTATTAAAGCGAGCATATGCATTTGTGGACTCACTTCAGGTAATGGCATGCAAGTCTGCACAGATACTTTTTATTAAGACACACAAAGATATGCACTTTTTTTGAGGCCAAATAGAAAACCCGGTTGCATCACATTAACCAACATCACAAGAAGTACTTATTGAGCTCAGCCTCTTGACTTGACAGTCATCAAAGAACAGCTAATGTGCAGTGCTTTAAAGAGGGCTCTTTTTTTTCCCTCAGATAAATCAACAATCAGCCACTTAGATATCTGGTGGTTAATCCTGTCATTTCATCGAACAAAAACAGCCTCTTTGAAGACTTACCGTAGAGCGGATAACACACTTTCACAAAGCACACCATGCTTAGCAGGGTTAGAGTGGTCAGACTGCAGATACCAAACAACATGCCACAAAATGCGTATACGGCGCACACTGCTTTCCCATACAGCCACCTGTGTGGGAGGGCAAGGGGGTGTGAGAAAGAGGACGGCGCAAAACAAAGACAGAGAACAAAGATCGATGAATGAGAAGGAGACAAAAGGGGAAACAACTGAGTAGCTTGATCACTCCACTCCATATCTGCAAACTAACAGGCAATCATACTGCTAATCAACCATATTGTTAAATGAGCCATGAAATATGGCCCAAATATGTTACCCCATGCTCCAGCAGTGAGAACAACCTCTTTGTCTCCGTGACGAGTGCTACGGTAGATTCCAAGTTTTGTACCTGTGGTAGAAACTTGAAGTTATCGCCATGGGGTAGAGGGACAGAGTCAGGCCCAAGTCACTCACAGCAAGGTTGATGATGAAGTACTCGGCAGGCTTCAGGATGTTCTTTTTCTTGTAAGAGATGTACAGCAGTGTGCTGTTGCCAAATAGAGAACATACTCCTGCAAAAATAAATCAGACCAAAAAAAATACTAATAAAAAACCCTGTATGTGAGTAAATATTGATGGTGTTTCATACTTCTGAGGAGACAATGTCAGGAATTTTATTTTGGCTTTTCAGACACTGTTAAAGCAAGTCAAACATTTTGCATCCTAACTGAAGATAACGATCTCCTCAACTCAGAGCCGCAAATAAGAATTGTCCTTTAGCATTTTTACTTTCATTTTAGCACCAGATACAATTTGGGTTGGTCAATCCTAATATAGAAATGAGTCAAGCTGGAGTCATTTGGGCAAAATGCTTTCAAGTATTTATCACCAGCCATTTCATCAGGTGCATCTAATGCTAGTACCAGGATGGATCTGCTTTTGGCTTCAGAACTCCCTTAATTATGTTTGGCTCAGATCCAACAGGGTGCTGGAAACATTCCTCTGGGATTTTGGTAGCATCTCACAGTTGCTGCAGATCTATCATCTATGATGTGAATCTCCCATTTCAGTAAATCCCAAAGGTGCTCTATTAGGATTAGGACTGACAGTGAGTGAACTCATTGTTATGGTCAAAAAGCCAGTTTGAGATAATTAGAGCTTTTTGATATGGTACATTTTCCTGCTTTAAGCAACCATCAGAAGATGGATACAATAATCAAAAAAAGAAATTTGAACAATGTTCAGCTGGTACTAAGAAGCCCGTCACTTGCAGCCTGAATGTTTCAGTAGAAACTCATCAGAAACAAGCAATGTTTTTTCAGTTTTCTACTGACCAGCTAGGAGTGGTCTTCTGCATCTGTTCTGCTTCAAAGTGACATGCTGTGCATTCAGTGATGCTTTGATGCTTTGTTTAAACTCTGCAGCATTCAGGTGTGTTCATGTAAGCAGAGCATTTCACCCACGTTAGCAGCATTAGAGTTGTCCGTCGCTGCAAAAGATTTCCGTCATTTGGAAAACGACCCTTTGACTCCGACTGTATCATCAGGAGTGCATGGGTCCTGAAACCACCATTAAAACCTTTACTGGGAAACAGCATGAGGTCCTTCATCAACCCCCTCATCAGCAAGTGTCAACGTGAAGTTAAAACATGAAGATTAACTGTTAATAAGACAAAAGTATTTCTTATCCATTTACTCAATTAAATGATGGAATAATCAATATAATACTTGATTACTAAAATAACTGATAGTTGCAGCCCTACTTGTAACCAGTGGTTACACTGTATGAGGGCTTTTCTCAGCTCAAAGCTGTGTAACAATTCTCCGACTTCTGGCATCAACGAGGCATTTCCCTCAGACAACTGCTGCTCACTGGATATTTTCTCTTTTTCAGACCCTAGAGATGGTTTTGTGGGAAAATCCCACCAGATCATCAGTTTCTGAAATACTCAAACCAGCATGTCTGGCACCAACAATGATGCCACATTCAAAGCAGGCTGTCTTGACCTTGCCTATAAATGCCTAAATGAACTGAGTAGCTGCCATGTGATTGGCCGATTCGATACTTATGAAGAGTACCTAATGAAGTGGCCGGTATTATGATTCTGCAGAAGTCCCAGTTCTACTTTCTCACAGGCATAGCACAGTATGCTGTATATTGCTAATTACCCAACAACATATACAAATACATAGAATTGTAGCCTATTGTCTACAGATATTATAGGTAGAATATCTTCATTAATATTGAAAAAAATCAAAGACTGGGATGACGCTTAAAAAGTAAAAAAAAAAAAGAAAAGAAAAAAGCTGCCTCACTGTTTCTATATATAGTAACAAACACCATGTGTGACACCTGTGCGCTAGAGGAGGAAATACACACATACATTCATGAATAATATACACAGTAACTGCAGGTGTCAGTGTATATAGTAGAAGGAAGTGAAATGCTTAGCAGTAACACAGTTAAAAATAAAATTGAACTTGCAAGGCTTCGCAGCAGGATGCCGTGCTCCATGCTGCTATTTATTTCCGCTTGAGCAGAACTCAGAGAAAACTCACTGATAGCATTATAAACTAAATTTAACTCACCAAAAACAGAGTAGACCACAGCCACAGTTATATCCAGTGGCACCGGTATGTTAGAGTGGAATGCAACATCTTCAGGCACCAGCCCCATCTGTAAAACATTTTTTTCCAGTGTCATTCTAGAAACTGCTGTGGTAGCTAACAATACACAATATATGAGCAGCAATGGTGTTAGTCACGGTGGTCAACCATTTCATAATCTATGGGAATTTTAATACTGAAAGTCAGACTGTAATGTGGGTGTAATGAGGACTAACATAACAAAACAAATCATTACATCCCCGTATAAGCTTCCAGTGTTGTCAGCATTCAGATTTTCTATGTTTTTATTCTGCTTCACCAACCAAAATCAGATGGCCAATGGGTACAAATCAATAGATGAGATGAGGGTCAATAAAGAAGTTGTAGCAGGAAAATGTGGCTCTAACACATCCTCCCAGACTACACCTGTGAACAACACTGCAGAATTTTTCAGCTTTGTACTGCAAACCTTAATATGTGCCGTTAAATATGCATCTATATTAATGGAAAGCAGAATTGTGTTTAAACAATAATACATCCTGATATTTGCTGTTCATTTCAAGTTCAGCATATAAAGTATTGACGCACGTGTGATTGTGCGTAAGAGCCCACAGATCTGCCGGACAGAGTTCGGATAGAGTTTAAACAGTAATTACAATCCGTGCGTAAAGGCGCAGACCTCATCAGGACGCACTGTTACACATGCTTTAATGGCTCACACAGATGCAAACCTGTGTTGTTTATCCCTGATTTTTTAAGAGCTTCAATCCATCGGCTTAAAAACATTTAACTCACGTAGGAAGAGAGCGCAGTTTATGCTGTGAAACTTGTGAAACTTCTACCTGCTTTCCACCCCCCGCACAGAGAACGCAGGTGATTTGAACAGACGCAGATTGCTTACGTCTTCATTTACCAATACTAAGGGGACTCAAGTAAGGTGAGTTACATAAGCATAGGTAAGTTTGTTGGAGTCAGGATTAACGATTCCAAATGAAGAACAAGCTCCATCCATCCATGTTCCTAAACGCTTGTCTAAACAAGGCTGGACAAAAGAAAAGGACAACCAAAGCGGATCTAAGGATTTTCCTGCGGCTCGAGGACCGTCTCCTCAAACTGCAAGTCAGATAGTTACAAAAAAACTTTAAAAGCTTTCTAGTTCAGGACAAATCGTACATTTTGCCACACCTCAGACTGACATTACATGACTGAAAATCATTTTGTCACTCGTGTCATAGAACGATAATAAATTTGTCTCACCTTGGCGAGTAAATGACCCAAATCTGTGTCCACCGATGCCAAAGTTTCAGCCCTCTCCTTAGCTCCGCAGTGGCTACCAAACAGCAACGAGGGTAATCCCACTGACTGGCTTCACTACAACAGGCTGCAGCTCCATTCTCCAAAACTACATCAATTAATGACGTCAATACGGCGGCCCCGTCTTCCAGGGGGCCACTGGTGCGTCAGTGCAGCTTAGCCTCCTGTCATCTGCAAAAGTCTATTCTTCAATTTAACAGAAAACTATGAACATTATATATGTGAGTAGTCAATACTGTGGGTGTGTGGGTGGGTGGGGGGGGATACAAAATTGCAGCGTGCACTGCTGAGAATTATGCAGAAACGCCTACCCCCAGCTGTCTGAAATGTAGGGCCTTTTTTTTAAATTATATATTACACCCATCTGATAGCCACACTACTTTTGGAATGGACTGAGACCGGCCCTTTAAGTTGGAATAGAGAAAGCACTTAGAAGTGTCACATTTTGTGTGCCTCCTTGGCTATATTATTAATCAGCAAAGTCTGGCATACCCAGGTGGTCCTTTAAAAACATTTGGCATTGTTACTCTTTTGAATGCAAAAATTCTGTATCCTGCACAATTTAAAAATATACTGTAACTTACATCCCAGTTTGGCTTCTGTTTGCAGACAAAACAAAGGTGGCTGATTTGCTGCACAGAAAAGTCAGCGTTTGAGGCTTTCGGCCAGTCAGGAACTGGTTAACTGTGTCGAAATTGAGTGTTTCAACATAAACTGCCTTGTAATCCAAAACTATTATGAATCAGAGGCAGCACCTTAACCCTCATCCATGTTTCCTTTCAAATGTTGTAGGGATCACAGCCCATACAGCGAAAATGCATGGAGGCTGAGTGGGTTCACTCAGAATCTTTATTGTTCCAGCAACCGGGCTCTTTGTGGGATTAGTCTCCATTTAAACCCTGTAAAATTCACTTTCAAAAGCAATACTTGCCAATTTCAGCAATGATATGCTGTTTTTAATTAGAAATCAATACTGCATGCCCCCCAGAAAGGGAAACAGTCATTTTTTTTTTGCTAAAGGCAGGAATAAATTATCTTCAAAAGAATTACAGAATTGCACTCAGTGAAAATATTGCCTTGTGTGCCACTGGCTCTTCTTCTTTCTTACATGCATGAATTCTCACACACATACCTGTAGCAAAACACACAGATACACACACATAAATCAACACACAAAGAGTGACTGCAATGGATTGAGTCAAGCTCGAGATGAAAGCCTCATTCAAGGTGTAACGGTGTTCTGGAAGAATTAATTGAGATGGCCACTGAGGGTAGAGAGAAATTAATGTCCATGATAAAATTCAACATGCCAACATGGACATCAAAGTGGTCTGGAAGGAATACAGGAGAGCCATTTAACACAAACATTACCTGATGGGGGGGAAAACACCAGTGTGCATATACGGTCACTGAAGAGTGAGCAGAATATCAAGACATTTTGATAATGATGTTTTTGGAATAAAAATTGTATTTCTATACTTAACATTTGAGATGTCTCACCACATGGTTAATTCAGCCAAATGCAGGAGCTCTCCTGCACGTTTCTATATGTTCACAGGAGTTTTCCAGTCAAAATGAGATCAGGCAGCAGCTCAAAGGGTAATTTGCATTTTGGCCTCTGAAGTATACTGTAAAATGCTGCAAATGAAATCATTTTGGTAATTAGTTAAAAGTATAAAGTAGCAATAACATAATTCAGGGCATTAGCTTGGTAAATCTTAAAAATGATCCTTTATGCACAAGATGAGAAATCACCATTAAAAGGCAACTCATACAGCAAACTCTCCCAACAGTGCTGTGCAGATACCACCCACATGCGTGGGTAGACATGAGCCTTTTCTACACAACCAAGAAGCTGTCCACCTATCAGCGCTTACTGTTGTCACAAATGAGGCATTTTCTGGGATGTATTACCAGGCTAAAAATCTTCTCCGGGACATGACATTGCTCTAGAATTCCATATTTTTATTATTTTCTTCTTCATGGAATTTTTTTCGCATATAAAATTCAGTCTCTTTGCTCCCTGTACAGTCATAGGACAAATATGACCAGAGTCTGAGCTGCATCTGTTCAGCTCCATTAGTTCCACCTAACCCATGGACACACCTTTTAAGTAATATAAAGCAGCAGCCAGGAAATATCAATATGTAATCAACATAGCCAAAAAAAAAAATGACACTACCAAATCACACAAAGGCTGCATGAATGTCACCGCTTTCTGATCGCTTGCTCCCTGTTTGGCCTACTTTCACTACAATCAAGGGCAGTGAAATGCACACAAAGAAAAACAGCTCACACACAGAAACATGTATGACTTTAGGGCAATTTGTATTCTAGTTATTATTCTTTGCTCCAAAATGGTTAAGAAACCCTAAGTGTGTATTCTTAAGTGAAAGAAACTACCATGATCAGAGCAAGGGGGTTTTTGTCTTGCTATACTGCCATCTGCAGGACAGTACAAATAAAACACTGACTGAGCGATGTGAGGTGAGCTGAGGCTCCTTTCTTCTAGTACGACCTGGATCTTCAATTGAAACAAATAAAGCACCATCAGATTAGAACTGCATATACATGAAATGTGTCATTCACCCGTGAGTAAAGCAATCATTTCTGCCATTTTCATAACTTTCACAAAAACCACTCTGGCAGTTATGTTTGTTTTTACTGAAGAATAGTTGTTTGGACAATTAATTTCTCCACACAATCAAAATGTATATGTCTTATAACAATCTGCAACAAAGCTATTGTAGGAAGGTTATGAAGCTTAAAGCCACCATTTAACTAGTGATGTAGCGATACTGAGTTTCAGTCACATATATTAAGAATTTAACTAACTGTATACAAAGGGAGGACAGCAGCTATTAAAAAAAGAAGCATAAAAGTGTTGTATTAGTGGCAGTTATATCCAACAATTGGCACATTTTTACTTTGAATGTACACTGTGCATTGGTCACTCGAATTCCTTTTCTTAAAGTGAAAGTGAAAAAATATAAATATATTTGTATTTATATTTTTTCACTTTCACTTTAAGAAAAGGAATTCGAGTGACCAATGCACAGTGTACATTCAAAGTAAAAATGTGCCCATTGTTGGATATAACTGCCACTAATACAACACTTTTATGC
>VOQJ01030526.1:13837-26305 GCA_015052665.1 Apistogramma diplotaenia
AATTGGCACATTTTTACTTTGAATGTACACTGTGCATTGGTCACTCGAATTCCTTTTCTTAAAGTGAAAGTGAAAAAATATAAATACAAATATATTTAGAAATCTAAAAAATATATACAAATATAAAAATAAACTATTTTTGATTAAAAGGTTTGAAACAGCAGCTTGCTGGATGTGAAAGCGTGGGTTTGTCGGTGATAGGAGCCAGTTACGTGAGGTTTCGTGCATCGTGCTGCATTACAGCAAAAGTCACAGACTTTGATCATGACACCATTAAAGCTTTCCTGTTCTGATGGGGTCTTTGTGGGTTTCCTTAGCCTAGTCCTCTTTCCTCCCACAGTTCAACAAATGGGAAACTTTCAATGCTTGTCTGTTTAGCCTTGAGATAGACTGATGATCTGTAAAGGATGTTAAATGTCACTAATAACATTGTAGTTGGGTTTTTTTCTTGACTATGAAACGGAAAAATTGCTTATTATATAAATGGCTGCTTATTTATTGATCAGGTGCACATTTAGTGCACATTTCTGTTGTTTTGTTTCTCAAACCAGTGTAGGATAGCCCCAAGAAAACAGTTTAGAAGAATGAACAGAGCTACAGTTTACCTGAGGGGAGTGGGCACTTGCACAATGAACAGTTTTGTACTCGAGGGTGCAAAGACTCATCAGACTGTTAATGTTCCAGTTAAACGTGTTAAGCTGTGTTGTAATCATTACTGCAGTCATGCTGTGTTTTGTACTTAACTCCTGTGCATGTGCATGTTTCAGTGACTTTTTGAGGACAGTGTTATGTTTAGTGATAACATGCCACTTGCCATTACTTTATGGCACTGTATGCCAAAAATGTCAAATTTTCTCTGTACCTGTTTGGTTTCTCTCCCAATAACAATAACAAGTAATAACGGTAGAAAGCTCAAGCTGGCTATTAGGTATCACGTGTACCAGTGTATGTTCAAAACTAGAAGCTTCACGATTTTTGACCAGAAAGCTGGAACTTCTCTTTCTCTAGTAGAGCTAAACAAAGCTGCTTGAAAATGCTCTGAAAACAGAAGCAGAAATGTACACGTAGCTCGGCAGCTGTGATACGTTTCAGCATGTCTCGTATCGGGTTTAATGGCAGTCAGCTGCTCGCAAATGTGTAAAGATTTGTTGGCTGATAAAAGAGTGGATTGAAGCTGTTGTTTAACTCGAACCGGTTATAGCTCTGTCAGTTATTGACTTGTGAGTACATGCATCAGATTTCTGCTTCGCGAGTGCCTGCCAGAGCTCAGCAAGCATCACCTGCACACTCATGTAGAGGGAGACTCTGCAGCATGGCGGGAGGGGGACCTACACACGTGCCTGTTCTTTCCATTGCATGCCTTCTTTGTGGTACCACACCTCTGCTTGGTGAGAGAATAGATCTTTTTTTTTTCCAAGACATGGTCTCGTGAGAACTTAAAATTAATACATTTGCAAATCAATAACAATTACTTTCTTTTATATGTATATGTTTTGTAATGTTTAGCCTGCAGCCAAATTATTAGGTACGTTTTTTTTTCTCAGACAACTAAAACTATTAATGGTTCTTTTTACTTTTGTAGTCATTTTCATGTTAACATACTTTTTTTGTTTTTATGTAGACTATGATGTGGATGGTGGGCGGGACCTTGACATTTTTGATATCAATGAAGGTGTGATTAAAAAAAACATTTTTCCTCTTCATGAATCTAGTTTTTTTTTATACAGTACACTTATAAAAATGTTTTCTTTGCCCTTGGATCTCATCAGAAGCAGGATTGAACCCTGTAGAAGGGGACATTGTGCTTAATGAGGTCATCTCATCTCATCAACACAAATAAAACTAATGTATTAAAATCCAACTTTGGTTCAATATGTTGTTTGATCTTTGTGGTTTCTTTTTTGTGGCCATGGCAGAGGCAAAGCCGCAATTCTATAATAGGTGAAGAGTACAGGTGGCCAAAGACGATCCCTTATTACATGGAAGATGACTTGGGTAAGAGTGCCTGTTATACCATTTGAAAGCTACCAAAGTGTAAACAGTATATTTGCCTATACAGTCATGTGATATAAGTAAGGTAACTGAGATAATGTACATATCTTTTTATTCGTTTTTGAAGCACTTAAAAATAGGTTTTCCTTGACCAAATGCAATATTATTTCAATAAGGAGAGATCATTAAGAAAAACCATTAGCTAGTTGGCGATTAGACCCCAATGGCCCATCGAAGCAGAAGGGAATCCCAGTGGAGATAGGAATTAGGGCAGGACCCACTGGAGTCTAAATGCTGGTGGTAGTGGAAACCAAGATGGAGGCTTGGAAGGAGCTCCTGGGTGGTGGGTTGCACAAATGAATGTGAAAGGGAGAATGAAGTTGAGCGGAGGCTGATTGGCTCATGGAAGGCAGGCAGAAAGATGATTGGACTAGGAGTGATGAAGTCAGCATTGAGTCTGACAGTGTGGGAAAGTGGAATTGATGAAAAATAGAGAAGTAGCTTCATTTATACTATTACATCAATAATAATGAGATTAAAAAAAAAATACTAATATCATAAAAGTCACAGGAAACACAGTTGGATCTTTGAAAACATTTTATTGCTAGTATTTTTGTGCTTTCATTTCCTTTCTGTGATATTTATTGATTGATTGTAGCGAGTCAGTAATCTGATGTAATCTGGAGCTTTGACACATAACTCAGCAGGGTCTTACACTGTCTCAAAGTTGTTCTTAAAAAGGGGATTATGAAGATACATTTTTTTCAATTGCAATAAAGCTGATTTATCACCTTCTCCACAGAGATCAATGCAAAAGGTGTGATCCTTAAGGCCTTTGAGCAGTACCAGCTCAAGACCTGCATTGACTTTAAGCCATGGAGTGGAGAAGCAAACTACATTTCCATCTTTAAAGGGAGTGGGTAAGGCACGAAGAACTTATTCTTCTGAGCTCTGCTAAGATAACAGAACTTTTTGAACGCTATCTGATGTTCACATGTTCTTCCCAAAAGCTGTTTCTCCTCTGTCGGCAACCACAGAGTTGGGAAGCAGAAATTGTCCATAGCGACAAACTGTGACCGTTGAACATGAGCTCCTTCATGCGTTGGGTTTCTGGCACGAGCAGTCCAGGGCAGACCAGGACGATTACGCTGAAATCATGTGGGATCGCATCACACTGCTATTCAACATTCACTTCGTGTGTAAGAGCTTCGAGGAAAGCAGTCGTATTGATCTGACTGCATCATTAAAAAAAATTTTAATGTAGCAGATTTATCTTTGAAGTCTTTGATTAAAGAACAGAGTAGTTGTATATGTGAGCAATCTTTGACTCCTGCTGATAAGCTGCTTTTATGGGCATTGTCACAATGGGTGAAACTGGTTTGCAGGTAAAGAACACAACTTTAACATCTATAATGACACCACCTCCAGCTCTTTGGGGATCCCCTACGACTACAGCTCCATGATGCACTACAGTAAAGCTGCCTTTCAAAACGGCACTGAGCCCACCATCGTCACCAAGATCCCTGCTTTCAGTGATGTGATTGGCCAGCGTATGCAGTTCAGCGAAGTGACCTGCTCAAGCTGAACCGCCTCTATGACTGCAGTGAGATTCAACAATCAGTGCATGAGTATTGTTTTATTTTCTCCAACATAAAAGTCCAGCTGTCCAACACGTGCAGTGCTGATTTTTGTTCATGAAATGTGTTCTGCAGCTCAAGGGCCCACCTCCCTGGACTCATGCGACTTTGAATGTGAAAACATCTGTGGTATGATTCAGGGACAAGGGGATCAGGCAGATTGGGGCAGAGCAACAAATGCTCCCCCCATTCACCACTAAACTATACCTTCCAAACGATACTGTTCCCCAGCGGTAAAGAGGGCTAACAGGGTCAGTTGTCAGGCTTTGTTCATCTAGTGGCCCGCGAAGGGGACGCAGGGCAGACATGGCCATGTCCTTGGAAACAGATAACCATGATGCTAATGGACCCACACATCCAAAAGCGCATGTCCAACCAGCGCAGTGTCACCACCGACCCCAACATGAAAGCCACGGGTGCAGTCAATTCAACCTTTTTCTAAAAGATTCACAGTAATGATTTGCAAATTTACAAGCATATTACATATTGCTATACAATATTTACACACCTTTTTAACTTTCCTTTTAATAGGCTCGGACCATTTTTTCTGGGATGATCCTCGTAAGGTCGGCATTGAGGTCACAGATACAGACGGATCAAAGTATTTCCGAGGGTCGGGCGCTGGAACTCCGGTGTATCTCACCCACCTCAGAGTTAAAAGCAGGGACTTTATCAAGGGGGGAGACGCTATCTTCCTTCTCACTACGGAGGGTAAAAACACCAGATTAATCAAAATCAGCAGTCATAGCAAAACAATCTGTGTATCCAGACATAATAAAAATAAGAAAAGAAAGGTATTACCCAAAATGCTAATTATATGTTTGTTTGTTCTTTGGTAAATCTATACCCATTCGGTTATTAATGGCCTATTAATTAAACCAGCGTCTTCTATGCTACAGTACTTCTGCAAGTAGTAGCAGTAGTAGTAAGTATGACTATGTAATTAAGCATGCGTGATCACATTTATGATTTATATACCTTGCGGTCAGTTACTGTACTTCTCACAACTAATGACCCAATCATTACCCAAACCAATTAGCTCTTTCACGTGGATCCATTTAACCTGCTGTCTCATTTGCTCCTCTTCATCAGAGGTGTCCCATTTAACAGTGAACCAGCTTCTGCCTCCTACAACAATTATATTGTGTAGTATTATTCTTCAGATATCAGCTGACATTTTATGTAGCAACCTTGTTAGCTTGTGGTAAAGAACAATGACTGGAAACAGGATAGCTAGATAACTGATAATGTTCTGTTACCTTTGGACAGATCTCAGGAAGCTGTTTCTTCCTTGTTCATTTAATTCTAGTTACACATTTACAATATGGTCACGAGAGTGTGATCAGTTTCATTGAACTCTGGGTTAAAAAAAAAAGCAGATATATAAATTTCTGTCTATTCCTTTGTAGACCTTATAGGAGTCAATATTTTAAATACAAATAACAAGGTTTTGATTGTAACTTTATTGATGCTTCTTATCCCATAGTCACACTTCATCTGGATCACACCTCATTAAACCTTTAGTTGTCCTGTAGTGCACAAGTTTCACTAATTCCCTAATCTAAATTATCTCTGTGAATATTGAGAAAACTTTGAAATTTCTCCCTCACGTTCATCCTTTTCCTCTGGTGTCCAGGTGTGTGGTGGGCGATGACTGGTGGTACTACGGGGACGAATGTCAACACAGGGGCTCAAACAGTGACAAAACCACCGTTGCTTCTTCTCTGTCTGTACTGGGAGTAATGTTGGTGATTACAGTAGTCAGTGTCATATGCGTGAGGAAAAAGTATAAAAAATGCATCAGTAATAATGGTGCAGTCGTGGCAAACATAAGTGCCAATTCAAAACTTTAAGAGGCCCTGGACTTCACAATGACAACCTGGTGAACAGAACAACACTGAAAAAAGTGAACTTTGTGTAAAATAATAAAAATTTGTTTTTTGCTAAATACTGTATAAACCAGGTTTCTGATAATATAGAAATAAGGCTTTTATATTTGGTACTGGATCAAAACACTACTTTAGACTGCCCCCTTCTGGTCAATCAATGGAAAAAACACCAAAGCAATGTGTCATCAGTACTGTGGCAAAGAAATTATTTAATAAAATAAAACAAAGAAAAGAAAAAATAAGTTTGGTATTCATTTTTATGTAGGAAATAATTTGTTAAAAACAGTCCTAGACAACATGATGTATATTCACAAATTTAAAATTTATTATACCAAAGACAGGAACATTTGTGTTGCTTTTTTCCATGTGGATATATTTGTTTGTATTACTGAACTTGACACAGTCATGCCGGTGATAACAGTTACCGTGGGAGGGAGGTGGGACTAATATTAACCTAGCGTCCATGTATGTGTGTTTGTGTGCGTGTTATGTCTGCATGTTCAGTGAGGAAAACAAGTATTTAATAAACTAGCGATTTTACAGGTTTTCCCATCTACAAAAAAATGGAGAGATCTTTCATTTTCATCTAGGTACACTGCAACTATGAGAGAGATAATCTAAAAAAAAAAAAATCCAGTAAATCACATGCATTTTATTGCATGAAATAAGTATCTGATCAACAACTAATCAGAAAGAATTATGGGTGAGTGAGTACAACTCCAGGAACACTGTCGCATGCAATAAATGCAAATGAATTCTTTAAAAATCATACAATATGATTTTCTGTGCGTTTTTTTTTAGGTTCTGTCTCTCACAGTTGAAGTGTACCTACAATGAAAATTACAGACCTCTTCATTCTTTGGATGTGGGCAAACTTGCAAACTCGGCAGTGTCTCAAATACTTATTTTCCCCACTGTAGGTGTGTGCATGCAAAGATCTGTCTATTAGTGTTCATCAGATGCAGTGATGACTACAGGACATCACAATCAGAGTGGAGCAAACCAGAGCAACTTAGTGTAGTTTTACTGCATGGAATGTTGGGTTTTCTGACCTGCAACTACACAATTACATGTGCGTGTCTGTGCATGTGTGTGTGTGTGTTATATTTGTGAGCTTACACTGTAAGATAAAGGGGAAAGGGAGGGTGACACCTCCATAACAGCAAACAACGCATCCTCCCCACCACTAAAACCTTCACCGACATACAGGTACACAGTTCCTTTAAAAGCATCAGTATACAACATTTCTCTTATTTACAATCATTGGAAAAAAAAAATCACCATTTCTCTCAGAGAAGATTAGTAAAAGTGACTGAGCCACCATAAAGAGTATGCAACTCCTAGGAGTTAGTATTGCAAATTTCTACAAAAAATTTCTATGCCATTTTACAGGCCAAGAGCCATGATTTACTGAAGAAATACAGTATTGTAAGTGCCCTATCTACAACAGTTAGGTGTGGTATTAATGGTGTACCATTCAACATAGTTCACTGATAATAAAAAGATTATGTTTCTCTGCTTTTAAAAAGTTCTTCCAGAAACGTCACTGCTTTCACATTATAAGATATGGTAAGTTCTTACAAAACAAACAAACCATCGAATTGTTATTCATATTAACAAGTGCTGTGGTAAGCTAATGCTATAGCAAAGAGACTAGTGTTGATTACATACTCAGCTGGTTGTCTAATGTAAAAAATAATGTTCGACAGTCTGTGAGAAGGGCACGCCCGTGGACGCTAGGAGCTGCGTCCGCAGGCTATTCAAGAGGATTGAGTATCATTAAAGGGCTCATTTGCTTGTTTAATTCTATAAGTGGAGCAGGTTGCAGTGCATGTTTCTCCTATGACAGGACTGTGTGGAAAAGAGAGGCTATACAGAGAAAGCTTGATGAAACTTTTCAACGTGCATTTTACAGCCTCTCGTCGAATCTCATTTGTTTGTGTCTACAGATAGGAAAATCAGACCAGTTAAGTTAAAGAAAAGAAGAGGCCAAAGTTGGTGGTGCTGCTGTTTCAGAGAGGGGTGTCGTAGTAGTCTGTGGGTTGATCTGTCCCAGGTGGCTTCTGCTGTTTCTGCTGATGCTGCTTCATGATTTCCTTCACCTCCTCCTCCAGCTCAGGCGGAATGATGAACTGGTCATCGGGGTCAGGCTGGGCTGGAGCTGTGAAGTAACCTCCGGACTTCTTAGAGGGAGCATCAGCAGCCACCTCTATAAGGTTGTGACTCTTTTCCTGGCGTGCCACAGACCCATTGACTCTTCTCTTACCTGCCAACTTTCCTACATCTCCGCATCCCACTCCGGCTCCCAGCCATGACTCATCCCTTTCGAGCCCGTTCTCAACCTCCCCGTGGCTCATGTCAACCCCTTCCTCTAAGGGCTCTGGGGTGCATGGCGGTGGAGGTGGTGGGGGAAGTGTGAGTAGGCTGCATTCCTGACTGGAGGATAAGGGTATCACTGTTTGCGGTGATGAGGACAGGGACAACTCTGCTTTCAGGCAGTGAACATCTGCCTCTACTTCCACTCGGCTCCCATTAGAGAAAACCCCAGCGATGGGCTCTTCATCCTCACTATCCAGCCCGTTGTCAGACAAGGCGCTGGAAAAGGTGGCACTAGACAGCTGCCTCTGAAAGGAATGTGCTAAGCAGGCAGGGTGGAGGGCACAGCAGCTTCGGGAAGAAGGCAGCTCTGAACCTGGGAACAGATAGTGGCAGGGCTGGGTACTTGTGTGAACCTGCTGGTGCTGTAGAGGCAGCAAGTGGGCTTGATGGTGCAAGTGGAGGTGAGGGTGGTGGGACTGCTCCTGCAGTAGCACCAAAGAGCTCTGTGGAGGTTCATCCGACGAGGCTGTGGAGCCCACCTCGCTGCTCATCTCACTGGTACTAATCTCACTGCTGATTTCACTGCAGGAGGAAGGGGGTACAGGGAGGGAGCCGTCTGAGGGCCTCTCCTTGATGGCAGAGGACGTTGGAGGGTAAGGGCCCAAGCCGGGACTAGGAGGTGGTTGCGGAGGGTCAGAACAACAGCAGGAACAGCAGTCTTCACTCACGCTGAGCTGCACCACGACGGCACTGAGGCTGTCAGTGCAGCCGTAGCCCTGCGCAAGTGTGCAAAGCTTTTTAGCAGCAGCCAGGCCATCGGGGACGTTCCGAACAGCCTCCACAGCCTCGGTGGGGGACACGGCATCCCACAAGCCACGGCTACCCAGAATGAAGAACTCATCCTGAGGGGTGAGAGTGACTGTCTGCACATAGGGGCATGGGATGACAGAAGGGTAGAGGAAGGAGTAGCCCATAATTCGTGTCGAATCAGTCACACCATTCACCTTGTTGTCCTGTGGAGAAATTAAAGTATAAAAATCAATACTGTAGTCAAACAAGGTACAAGTAATAGTATATTTGCATTAATGTACTTTACGCCAATTTTGATGTATGTTAATGCATTTTTTAAAAAAAAAAGATCTCTACCTCAGTGATGATAGCTCTGTGCTGCCTGATCCTGCGGTATTCCTCCTCAAGCCCTACATTGTGAAGGAGTGACAGGGACAAGGGCTTTCCATCGCGGCACAGAATGGCCTGGCACTTTCCCACATTAGCAGCCGTGAGGGTGAAGCAGCCACCAGGGTCAGTGGGGTCATGGCGAATGTGACACAGAGCTGCCGAGCCACCCAGTTTCTGCCCTGCGGTTCCAAGCTTCCTGCAGGGGTCAAAGAAGATGGCGAGAGGATGACGTTTTTGTGCCAGAAATGAGAAATTTGTACTGTACAAGGAAGAAGAGGCAGGTAAAATCGATGACACACCTTTGCATGACGAGAAAGGTGTTGGTCATGTAGTCCTCCTCGCTCTTCGTCTTGTGTATTTCTTCCGCCAGCACGTCGTTCATTGTGCACTGCAGGAGGTAGGGCACTTCCACATTCCTGTCTCCATCAAACACGCCGTACAGAGCTTCACGACTCCCACAGAAACTGTTCACCGAAAGGGCTGCAACACAGAGCCTGAAGAGAAAGATGAATGTGCTCTTTGAGGAAAGAATGAGAGCTCTGAAGACATCTCCCTGTTCAAATATTTATCACAATATGTTGCTCCAGAAGCTAATAACTAAGGAAGCAATGCGTTAAAGGATTCCTTTGACTGTAAACTTCTCTTTATAAAAGATTCACCATCAGAATCCACTTTTGAATGTTGAATTGGCAATTTAGACCACATAGAGATCTTCTGGCGTGTGCATGCACACGATTCCTGTTTTCTACAAGCCCCGCTTTAACATTTCCTTCATTCGAGTCACACACGGCTCTAACAATGCGCGCTCTCAAGAGGCTGGGATTAGTGAAGCTTCGACGGACGAGCGCGGCGGCGGTTGTCGTTTCATCATTGATTAAATTGTACTTACTTGTTCTTGAAGCCCGAGGCCTCCGTGTAACCATGACTCCACACAGCAGGCCCACCAGACGCCTCACTCGATGAAAAGGTTGGAGGTGGATCGATACGGAAGCAGCGAATATTACTGAAAAACAAGAAAACACGAACAAGATCAAATTCACTGCATCGTGTTGGGGGGCATAAAGAGATGAAAACCACTCAAAGTACTTCTGAAAGACACATTGAATAACTAAGCATGAAGCACGTGATAACGCCGATTCAGTTTGTGGAAAGCACCAGTTGAAGCCATACTAACAGGGCTACAGAGGTGTGCATAAATCAAAAAAAAAAGCACTGCAAGAAAATAAAGCCATACTTAAGCTGCTCGAGGGTCTTGTGGTCCAGGTTGAGACGAGGGTTTCCAGTGAGGTCCAGCTCCTGGAGCTTTGGAGGCAGATTCTCTGGCAGAGTGATCTCACTCAGCTCATTACAACTCAGATCCACACACTGACAAGAGCCAAGACAAGATGTCAATACTCGCGAAAAATGCTCAAAGTTTATGGACTCACAGAGATTTTCTATTGCTAGTGCCTTACTTTCATCTCCATCAGTTGCATGACCTCAGGAAAGACTTCAATGGCGTTAGAGTGGGCAATAAGTGTGTGCATGCGCCGGCAGTTCATAATGGTGGTGGGGACCGTCTTCAGCATGTTGCCACTGAGGTCCACCTCCTCCAGCTCCTCCAACTTAGCCATTTTACTGAAAGCAATAAGTGAGGTGAAGTGTGTAAAATAGTGTTGGAACAATCAGTTGCTTAGTCAAACGACATAAAACGCCTCAGTACAAAGAGCCTATTGATCCCAGCTGCCTCAGTCATTTGATTTTTTTCTTGCATGACGAGCTAACCATGCTCAGCAACAGGTGAAAATAAGTTTGCAAGTAATCTTCGATCCCAGAGCAGAAACAGTATGTTGACATTACTGGGCCACACCTCTTAATCTTTGAAGGTGTTTTTAGTCCCATTGCCCCTGGTCTATAATATCAAGACCCTAGCCATCAGTGTGCCTTTACAGAAAATTAGTGAAAGAATGGGTTGTAATAAGACGCCGCCAGTGCAACAAGTCTGCTGGTGAAATTTCTTCCTTCCTGGAGATTCAACTGCAAGTGGTATTATTGCAAAGTGGAAGAGTTTTGGAGCCACGGCGACTCAGACGCAAGTGTGAAGTTTACGGAGCGGGGTCGCCGAGTGCTGAGGCGCACAGTGCATAAAAGTAGCCAACGCTCTCCTGACTCAGTAACTGCAAAAACAAAAATGGTGCACTGGCATCTTCATAGCATGGGTTTACTTGGCTGAGCATGTAATGTGTAGGTGGAATAGTGCTTTTGTGCAAATAGTGTATATGACAGAAAAAAGGGAAAAGCACAAATCCCCTTTAAAGTGCAAGTTCTTTACCTGGCCGGGAAGGTCTGAAGATGGTTGTAGGCCATGTGCAAAACTCGTAGGTGCGTATGGCCTGTTAGCATGGGTACACACTTGTCTGTCAATCGATTATTGGTCAGGTAGAATTCCTGCAGGATGCTG
This sequence comes from Apistogramma diplotaenia, assembly GCA_015052665.1. Classification (NCBI taxonomy): domain Eukaryota; kingdom Metazoa; phylum Chordata; class Actinopteri; order Cichliformes; family Cichlidae; genus Apistogramma; species Apistogramma diplotaenia. The sequence goes on from VOQJ01030526.1 coordinate 25,294, forward strand.
TGGCTTTCTTCTGACAGACTGGATGGCGGCAGGTGTTCCAGCTTATTGGCTGATGCATTTACACATCGTAAGCTGAAAATGGACAAAAACATTACCTATTATATTCTGCTTCTAAGAAGCTCAGACAACACTGAGATGATTAATTTTAATTACAAACTACTCCATGTATTCATCATTCAAATGCTTCACTACAAAAAAAAGCGTCCTTCTACAGGTTAATTGCTGTTTTTTATTTGCATGTCATCCTTGCTACTGGTTTTCTTGTCCTTGATGGAAAATTTCTAATGAGAATTTCTTGTGATTTATCTTAATTTGCCTGCACTGTCACCACATTTAATCTTCTTGTCAGGCGAAAATTAGTCAAAGAAAAATCACTTCCAGCTGATAATGAATGCTACCTGTCAGATTTGAGGAACAGGTTGCACGGCAACTCAACCAGTTGATTGTGCTGTACATCCAAAACCTCCAGCAGAGGGCGCTCAACTCTTTCAGGCAGCTTCTGGAGCTGGTTATGTCCAGCACTCAGCTTCCTCAGGCTGCAGCTGCATAACAACCTGCAGCATTCAGGAGCATACAGATGGTTCGGTCAGTGTTAGAAGATTAAAGACAGACAGACAGGCAGTCAGATTCTTGTAAAAACAAAGTGTTATATAGAATTGGAAGAATGTACATAGATCAAGGCAGATGGTCAGACAGACACTTGTTGTTGAACAGCTAAAGTGACACTTGATTTCTCCACACACTGGCCCTTGAATACCACAACTTTAACTGGGGAAGTCTGAAACAGTCAGAAATGAGGATAGTGCGGAGGTATGATTGGAGTATGGATGAGGATGGGGGGGTGTTCAGAAAATAGCAGCGCCTCTAGTGGAGCCCGCAGCTGAAATTCATCATCCTGACACTTATTGGGCAAAAAATAAATGTACAATGAGGAGGGGGGGGGAGGGGGGGGGGGGCCGGGGCTGGGAAAAAAGGGGCAAGGAGAAAAGGGGGGGAGCGTGTTTGACAGAAA
>VOQJ01030527.1:0-12948 GCA_015052665.1 Apistogramma diplotaenia
GCAGCTCTGACGGCGCCCTGGTGCTCTGTTTACCGAAACACCGGGACGACTGATCGCAGCCGGAAAAATCTTCCATGAAAGACTCGTAAAGGATTTCACACTTTGTGCTTTCATCTCGTTACAAACACACACGCCTGCAGTTAAGATGCACTGCAGAGCTTCCTCAAGATGTCTGGAAACATGCGCTCACGTGACGCGTCGGCACTCACCTCAAATGTTTCCCCTCTGTGCGTCAGCGTGCGCGTGGACGCGGGGTCGAGCAGGCTGCATTCATAGAAGACATCGAGTGTTTCCACCACCCACGTGAACCCGGCTCCTCGCACACCTTTGGCTCAATCGAGCAACACACACTAACGGCAGTCGTGCCTGTGCTGGCAGGTCCTCACTGACTGCGGTGCGCTCTGCTCTTTCCTCCAGAGTCCTGTTCCTCATGTCCAAGAGCGGCTACCAGCCTCCCAAACTGAAGGACAAGTCAAAGTGGTAACTAGCAGCCTGCAGCAGCCCTGTAACATGCATGCATCGCTTTCTGCTTTTCCAGCCTGGAGTCATTGTTTACACGTTTAAACCTCAGTCAGATAAATAAAGCTTAAACTAATCTGTCACTGCAGTTCTGACACGAGGATCTGAGAAAACTCATCATAAATACTGCTTTAAGAGACTTGCAGGTGGATGATACAGTAACTGTATCATCTAATCATGTGTCCCGTCTGCAGGTCGTCCACTTTCTATAACTTTGTGAAGGCCATGCTGGTGAGGAACCCCAAGAAGAGACCGAGCGCCTCCAAGATGCTCACAGTCAGTACCGCTCATGTTATCATCCACTGTTATCTCTGCATCTCACTGATGTTTGCAGCTGCTTGAAGAGTCCTCAAATCTGCTCTCAAAGGCACCAAGTCACACTCATCCTCTTTTACATCCTCCACCTGTGAAATGAGCCCATCCTCGTCCTCGTCACATTCCCGTGTGATAACCGATGTTTGTCTTCCTGCTCTTCGCCTCCCGTGGCTCTCCCCCCTGCAGCACACGTTTTTGACCCAGCAGTGCCTGAAGCAGGAGCTGACCCTGGACCTGCTGGAGAAGTACCGACACCCTGAGAAGCTGAAGAGCTGCGTGGTGACCGATGATGAAGAGATGGAGGTCAGACTCATATTTATGAAGGAGGTCTCATTAAAAAAAATGAATCTGTTGGTGGTTATCGTGATGCAAAGCTTGGACGCGATCGCTCACATGTATGTTTTATGATACAGGTGGCAGTTCCTGGGTCTCTAAGGAGGATCCAGTCCATCAACAAACACAACAAGGCAGGAAGGACCAACTCTGACATAAGCTGTAAGCAAACGCACACTCAGAGTGTCCCACATCCCCTTTATTCCCAACTCCTCCCTTCTAGGAATCATTCCATCTCTAACTGAACACTTGGGCTCTTTATCCCAGCTAAACAAAGAAAGTGTGCATGTTCACTCTCTGGTTATGTGCATGTAGCTTGTATTACTCTGCATACCTGCACCGAGGCTGAAATTCCCTGCACACTGGGCACGAACTGTCTGGATTTGGATTAGTTTGATATTTTCTTAAGAATATGAAGATGGTGTCTCTGGATTCATATTTCATTTTGAAATGAAATCTCTGGGTGACTGGTAAATGTGTCTCTCACCCTTCAGTGGTTTTCCTGGTTTTCCTTGCCGGCTGTGCTCAGTTTCACTAATCCTGCTTCAGGCCTGCTGCAAACTTCCAGGTTTCTCTGCATGCTGTGTGAAGATAATGAATGTTCTTGCTTCGGTGTTTGCTCAGTGAATCAGATCTACACTCAGAAGCCCAAGAGGACAGACTCACCCACCGTGACGGTGAGTTTGTATCACAGCTGTGTGTGGGCACGTTCAAACACAGACTGCAGCTGCAGACGAGCTCTGTGGTTCAGCCTGTAAATGTCTGCAAGCGTACCTGTGTGTGTTCTTCACGAGAGGCCCATAATGAAGGGATCCCTCCTGCTGCTTGCAGTCCTGTTGACACATGTTGTTTCTCACAGTTAAGGCCACCAGTGGGATCAAGGGACAGCAGCAAGAGTCCAGGGTACGTGGGTCACACATCACTCCCAGACATGGAGTCACATTTAAGCCGGTCTGTGATTCAAATCTTTGTCTTTTCCGTCTCTCAGGGACCCGGACCCGGACCAGGACCAGGACCAGGACTCGGACGACTACGATGATGTGGACATGTAAGAAACATCCCTGTTTCCTCACACGAGAAAGAAAATGTGCAGCGTTTTCTGTCAGGGAGCCAGAAGCTGTTGTTGGTCTGCAGAGAGCTTTCATTGGTCCTCTGAGGGCAGGCACAGCCGGACCCCACGTAGAAAGGTCGTGGCCTGTGACGAGCAAACACACCAAAGGGTGGATGAAGCTGCTCTTCATTTATAAACAGCTTTTTCCGGAGTTAAATGGAAAAATGAAAATGGTTGATGGCCGCCTCGGTCTCTCCGGGCTTCATCATTCGTTCAGTGAACCAAAACAAAAAGGCCCAGTGGAGGTGCACCAAAGCACCAGCTGATAGCTCCTGTGGTGGAGAACTTTGCACATTTCTTCATGTTTTGCCTCTGAGTGCAGTGGCTCATTGTGTGTGTGTGTGTGTGTGTGTGTGTCCTCAGCCCCACGATGCAGCTCCCCGGGTAAGCTGAATCAGCATCTGTCTTAATGTGTGTTCGTGTGAAGTGTCATCGCGGCACGCTGACCCGACACGCTCTGCCCACAGGTTCACGATGCCGTCGGATGAAACGCCACCTCCTCTTCCTCCGAAGGTGATTATTAACTGCGAGGACGTGGCTGTGTTAGTTTATTAAAGCAGTGGGTTCATGCTGTTTGTGCTCAGAGCCTCAGTTTATAGATTCATCTTATGTGGAAATTTCTGTGCAGCCCAAAGCACGAACCAGCTCCGAGGAAAGCATGGCGGCAGAAGACGATCGAACCAGGAAACTTGAAAGAAACTTTCAGAGAAACTCCCTGTGCCCCCCCAACCCCCCACTCACGAGGACCTCCAGCGGGACACACGTCCGGCCGACGCCCCAGCCTCGAACTACACGACACTCGGGTGAGCTGCTCACCTTCCCACTAGAGAATATTGATGACGCTTCCCATCATTTTTACTAAACTCAGACACGAGTGGGCTGTAACAGGAACGTTTGTCTTTGTGAATGCATGCGTGCACGCGTGTGTGTGTGTGTGTGTATGTGATCCAGACCCTGCGTCCTTACCTCTCCAGTTTAATGACCCCCCACCAGACCTCCTTCCTCCTGAACTCCCCCCCAAAGGCATACGCAGACGGCAGCCGACGTCAAAGGTAGGAGTTTGAAAAAGGCTTTTCTGCACTGCTTTGCAACACTGTGGCTGAGAGGACCTTCACACACATGCACGTCTCCTCAGCTGCTTCACAGAGCATCCTGACAGACGTCATCATCATCATCATCATCAATTCGTTTCTGTTTGCAGGATCATGCTGAGTGTGCCAGCCCCGTCCTGAAGAAACCTCCTGTGAGTGCCTCCTCTGTGCACGTCTCTGCTGCTGAGAAGTTTGACGATGCACAACATAAATTAACACACACACACACATACACACAGGCTGAACCTTCTGTTTTGGAACTCTCGGCCAATCAGAACTCAGAGTAGAGACACGGGGGCTCCTGTGAGGATCCGTCCTTCCTGCAGCACGGTGTGTGCAGCGGCCCACCCAATGTTCTCAGGTCGTTGCCCTTGACTGTGTCAATTAAAACCTGAATAAAATTATAATTGAGCAGCTTTTAAATCAGCATCTTAAAACACTGAACCTGAGCGGCTGCATCAAGGTCCAACAGTAAAAACATGGAACTGCAAATGAGCAGAATAGAACCCAGAAAAATAACAGATGAGACAAAGTAACGATTGATAAAGGCTCAGATGTGTTAAAATAAAAATGCATCTACTATTCTTCAGAGTAAACACATCATCATCACATTCGTGTAAACCTGAATTTACTTTAGTTGCATGTAAAGCAAAAGCATGAAGAGATAATGGAGCCTGTGGAGGAGATCTGGCTTTGACACACAGCTGCTGATGCTTTCCTTCTCTAAATGTCACTCCTCTGTGAGCCTGTGGTCTTAAAACCTCTGACCTTTACCGTTGAAGCTGTACCCGTGCCGTAGGCGTGCTGGAGGTGTTTGTTTTGTGAGAGTCATTCAGTGGTTGAAATCATGTCTGCTGCAGACTTCTCACCCTCCCCTCTCTGCAGGTCTACTTTAAAAAGATCTTCCACGGCTGCCCTCTTAAGATAAACTGCTCCACCACCTGGGAGAACTCCTCCACCAAAGGTTATCCCGCAGAAAGACGAGCACAGAAAATTCCTCGTTTTGCCTTCTAATTGAACTTCTGTCTGACCAGCCTGCGTTTGCTCTCCCTCCCTCAGACCAGCATCTGATCCTGGGGGCAGAGGAAGGCATCTACACCCTGAACCTCAACAGCGCCGAGGCTACGATGGAGCTGGTAGGAGGTTTATCTAATAAAGCAATAAACGTCAAAGGGACGTGACTGTAAATATGCCAGGTTTACATGGTGGTGTTGTTCCGGCCTGCTTGAGTAGTCCTGCAAAGCTGCAGGGCAGACCTCAGAGGAAGCAGCTCAGGATATAACCACCAGAGACCTGTGGGGCTTAGCAGGTGTGACATCACTGCCTATGGACCAATCAGGCCTCTGGAGAACAGTGTGGCGCTCAGATTGTGAAAGGCTGACTAACATCAGTTTTTCTGTTTGAATTTCAGCTTCAGTTTTCCTGATGAGTGTTTATGTGGCAGCCGAGCTTTCTCAGTATTTAGGTGCAGCGTCTGCAACTAAAAGACAAACTGGTTTGAATCACTGCATCGTGTGTGTGTGTGTGTGCGTGTGTGTGTGTGTGCGTGCATGCATGCATTACCATTATTACTATTCTCAGTTGGCTGCTTCTCCCCACCGGGCCATCCTGTTCTCCACGAGTCTGTTTAGAGCTGCATGTTTCAATGAAAACATACTTGTTGAATAGCTTCTGTCTCTTCTGACTTCATCTCTGCATTTCAAAGCTTATTAAGCTGTTCGTCTTCTTGCCCTCACAGCTGTATCCTGGGAAGTGCTCCTGGGTCTACACCATCAACAACGTCCTCATGTCCGTATCAGGTAACGTCAAACAACCGCAAAAGGCAGAGCCTCGTTTATGAGCCTTACAGGAAGTAACGCACAAAGATTTGACCTCTGACCTCTCACTGAAGGTCGGCAGATGGATCTGAAGGTCAAAGTGATGATGATGATGTTATTTAAAACTGTTTCTCTCTTTGTTTGTATTGACAGCTTATAGGCGTATAGGGAAGGATATATGGGGATTCTAAATATGAAAGTAGGGTTTGCATCCAGGTATCGTGTCACCTTTGACCCCTGACCTCACACTTCACATTTCACATCGGCCTTTCTTTCAAGCCCACCCCAATTTGTGTTTTAACGAGCTGCCTCGTTAGTCAGAAATATACTGCAGACTGATTATGTGATGAGCTCAGTTACTCATGTGCAGGTGTTTCAGCACCTGCTCATCAGAGCAGACGTCTGCCCTTTTCACGTCGTCTGTAAAGCACCTCTGACCTGCCGTGCAGATAAACGGGCAGTGCTGTGACTTCAGGTTGTGCATGTTGTGGGTCCGATCTGATGTGTGACCCTGGTTCTGTGCTTCCAGGTAAATCATCGCAGCTCCACTCCCACATGCTGAAGGAGCTGCACGAACAGGCCCGCAAAGACCAGAGGATGGGCGCCTTACCGACTCACAGGCTGTTGCCTAGGTAACAGTGGACGCCAACGTTCTCCGCGGTTAATCGAAAGATCCGCTCGTCCCATTTAAATCCTGTGTTTTGTGTTTAGAAAATGTGCTGTGTCGACTAAAATCCCCGACACCAAAGGCTGCAGGACCTGCTCAGTCGGTGAGAACAGAGTTTGTTTGATACTCGGCTTGGTGGGAAAGTTTTTCTTTGTCTTCTGTGTCCTCTGAAGGGGAAACACCTCGAAGAAACCGCGCAGAAATTGAACTAACATGAAACTGCACCGGCTGAATGCTTGAATTTGAGAAATCGTTCGTTTGTCTAAATTTGCAGGTTCACAGCTGTGCACGTGTGCGCATGTTAGAGCAGCTGAGGCGAAGATTTCAGAACTGAAATCCATTTTTAAATTCTGCACATTCACGCGAACCGTCTGCGGCTCTTTTACAAGTTTTCTGTTCTGCTTTAAATTTAATCTGCACAAAGCAAACAGAAACGTGACCCGTGCAGAAACACGTTTCCCTGCTTGAGATGATATTAGAAAAACTGAAGGATGCAGATTCATGTGCATTTTTATGGTGATCAGATCAAAGTGATAACCAGCTAAAATCTGCTGTTTGTGTGTCGCAGCAGGAAACATGCAGCGAGGCTGCGCCTTCCTGTGCTGCGCTCTGGAGTCCAGCGTGGTGCTGCTGCAGTGGTACGAGCCCATGCACAAGTTCATGCTAATTAAGGTGCGTGTATCAGTCACATTAATTGCTGCTTTCAGGTTACAGGCATTATGGACTTCACTGCGATTACAGATGTGGTTGGCATCTGTCACAGTCTGAGTTGTTGGGTAGAACGTGCCTGCTGCTGCAGCAGTACTTTGCTTCTTTTTGGGCTCAGTTATCATCATAAACAGATGCAGCAAATGTGAAAATTTCCACACGGTGCAGAAAATGTAATGCCTGACACTCAGAGCTGTAAGCAGGAGGACTACTGGCTCTGACACAAAGCTTTTTATTGTCAGCATTAGATTTATGAGTAAGGTCAAGACCTCCAACCATCAAAGGGTCATGTTTTGAAGAAGAGTCGTCGGGACCCTCAGTTACTGTTTCTGTGTGGCTGAAAGGTCATGGGTTGAAACACTTTTTATTTTCTCTTTCCTGCTTGCAGCATTTCGACTTCCCTCTGCCCAGCCCTCTGCGGGTGTTTGAGATGGTGGTGGTGCCCCAGCAGGAGTACCCGCTGGTGTGCATCAGTGTTTCTCGGGGGTCCAACCCCAGCCAGCCGGTCCACATAGAATACATTAACCTCAACTCCAACACGTCCTGGTTCACCAGCGCGGGTCTGGGTAAGCGGAGAGGATGTGTAACGATTGATGTGAATCCCTGCGGTCGGTGTTGACGGTGTCTGCGTGCTCTTACAGAGAAGCCATGTCCAGAAGTAGTCCAAGTAAACCAGCTGGAGAGCAACTCGCTGCTCGTCCTGATGGAAAGTAAGTACCACTGACCCGACTGTGTCGCACCAAACTTCAGACAGGGACCTGCTGTTGTGAGGATGCTTTGGACCGCAGTGTTCAACTACATTTCTCTATGGGCCAAATTGCCATGAGGCTATTTGCCAGTGGGCCGCACACAGCACCGCTACATAGAGTACCTGGCTGCCGGCAAGAGGGCGCCTCCATACCTCAACTCCACAGGAAGTTGGTGTTCTGTACCGGAAGTCACATGACCTTTATCGTTGAAGTGGGTGTTTGCTAATTTACATTTTCAGGTCTTTGAAACACCCTTTATGTTAGTTTCTCAGGGGTAAATTTTAGCTCAGGAACTGACTCTAGTGATTTCCCTGTGATAAACTCACGAAGAAGACCAACTTCCTGTGGAGTTCCGGAATAGATTTGAGGAATGGCGGCGCCCTCTTGCCTGCAGCCAGGTCCCTCTCAAATTCTCCATTATTGTCCACCTTACGACTCTTTTGAAAGCCATGTTTTCATCAGAAACTGCTGTCTGCATGTCATAAAGTGCCGTTCATCATTTTCTTCTTGAGTTTAATGGCAGTTGGCAATCAACAACATGGCGCGTTACCGCCACCACCTGTAAGGAGTGTGAATTACAGGCTGTGCTTAAAGTTTAGTTGCAGCTTTTTTTAAAAATTTTATTTAATAATAGAGGTAAATGGGCAGTGGGCCGGTCCAAAATGACCGATGGACCAGTTCTGGCCCTTGGGCCGCCAGTTGAATACCCCTGCTTTCACCAATGTGAACGTTCCGGCTGCTGCTATGTTTGTTTTTTAGAGCCAGAATTTACCTCACAGTCACATGCAGAATTATTGTGACAAATACTAGTGCAACTGCTCAGAGTTCAAGGTGCATTTGGTTCGTCAAGATGGGAATAAAAGGGCGAAAACGACGAGTGAACTCTTATCGTGAATCTGTTGCTGTCTGCACGGAAATGATAATAACTCCTTACACTCAGAGTCCAGCCAGAACCTCAGATTGGAAACGCAAAGTCAGAAATTCCTCCACATATAGTGACGTAGTTGCTCCAGGACGGAGGTTAAACTGCACAGTGGAGGCAATCTAAAGTGGTTGGAATCGGTCGGTCACTGCGATTTCTTGCAATCAGTTGCTAAATGTGGAACAACTGATTGCAATCACCGTGCAACCAGCAGTTAGCGGGGAATTTTTCCAAGCCCAGAGAAAGTTGCTGTCCTGTTTATGACTGAGCGATGATGCGCCGGAGAGGGTGGAGTGCTACGTTAATCAGCTGCATCCAGAAACAGGTGCAGCACACAGATTGTACCTGTGTTAATAAGTAAGAGCCGATTAAAGCTTTACACACAGTCCTCTAGAGCTCTGTGTGTAATGATGTTATGGTACTGTGTTTATACTGAGAATCATAGGACTTAAAAACTCAGATATACCAAAGTTTCAAGACTTTCACTTTCAGTCGTCTTATTTTGGGACGGTGTCCTGACACAGGCTCTGATTGCTTGGCTGCCTCTATATTAGCATTTGAACTCCACATATAATTCTATCTGCCTTCGTGTCTCCACAGTGATGTAATCAAATACTGCACCTCTGTCTTCCACAGGCTCGGTGCAAATAGTTGGTCTTGAGGGGGAGTGTAAGAGCAGCAGACAGTATGAGACCATCTTCTCTCAAGATGTTGAATCTATAGGTGAGGAGGAGGAGCGACGCCCTGCTGGCAGTGGATACTGTGGATGGTGAAAGCTCAGCACTGACTCTTGTTTGTCTGTCCAGTGTATTTGGAAGAAACGCTGCTGGCAGTGTGGCGTCACGGCTGGTTGAGGAAAGGAAAAGGCTTCACGGAGGTGCTGGAGGAAATCACCGACCACAGGAAGATCTACAGACTGGTGCAGTCTGACAGGTACGTCTCAGGTGGTTTACACCTGGGATGCCCAAACCCAGGCCTCGAGGGCCGGTGTCCTGCAGCCCTGCTGCAACACAGCTGATGGCTGCTAATGCCTTAATGGTTTGACTCAGGTGTGTTGAAGCAGAGTTGCATCCAAAAGCTGCAGGACACCGGCCCTCGAGGCCTGGGCTTGTGCATCCCTGGTTTATACCTACAGGTAACCTACAGGGACCACTCAGGCCACACTGGATGTTACGCTGACTCGCTGCGCCATCATGTGGTTCAGATTAGCATAACACAAAGTACAGTCGGGTCTATTTTAACTTCCTCCAGATATTAACCATGCATTCTTTCTAATGGCCAACAGGGGGCGAGTCCTCTGCCTGTAAAAGTGAAGTCAGATTGTACTGAAGTCTATAACACCAAGAGACTGCTGCTAATTACTTCATGGCTTCAGTTAACACGTCCTGATGAGTTTCTGTAGTCTTCAGTCATTTAAAGCAGTCCTAACCGGCACTGTGATCTTTACACCGCAGGATGGTCGTCCTGGAAACGCATCCGACCGAGGACCCGTCAGGACTCTCCAACCTGTACATCCTGGAAATCGCTGAGAACTACGTGATGCTGCCTTGACTCCAGCAAAGCATCTTGGGAAACTCCGTCTGTTTCTAACGGGATTTATAACATTCAAGCCACGAGAGGAAAGACGTTTGGATCATTAATAAGTTTGATGGGTATAGATGCCTCACTGCCCACTATTTCCATTTCTGACCAAAACAGAGGTCATCTGCCAGAAGCAAGTGCTGCCACGATGCTGAAAATTCATTCTGACATCAGAGGATCGCTACGTTGTCGCCCTTTTCCCTCGATCTCGGGGAGTTTGCTCTTATTTATGCTATTTTCAACTTTGGTTTGTGGGATCCAGAACAAACACGAGTGTCCCGGCAGCTGAGAAAACCCTGAGGGAAGTTCCTCCTCTAGCACTAAAGAGGAGGAGGCCATCCTTTCTTCTGCCACAGTACCGTCGGTCAGAGCGGCGGCAGCAGCTGAGAGGACCTGAAGACGCCGCCGCCGCCGCTGCTGCTCACGCTGTGTTTAGGACTCGAGCCTGTTTGTCACCCTTTTACTGCCGTTACAGTGTAATAAAATGAGTTCACACAACACGAGCAGAGCTTGGTTGATTTTGGAGGGGAACTGGGGCAGATCTGATAATGGCAGGTGACCGCACAGGTAGCTTTAGCTCGGCTGTGGTGATGCAGTGCAGAATCGTGGCTTTGTCTCAGCGCTGCTGGGACACGTTCTGCAGGAGGAACCACGTGGAACATCTCGCAGCAGTCCTGAGAATGTTCCTGCACCTGTGTACCTTTTCACTGCCAGATTGTGGTACAAGTGTCTGGAAATATGATGCAGGTCGGCTTCCAGGAATTTGATATTGCTTTCAAATGATTACCCATCCGTGCATTTCCTCTTCTTATCTCTGCGGGCGCCTCAGGGGGACGGAGCCTATCCCAGCTTTCAGGGTGAGAGGTGAGCAGTGCGTCTCATTCCTGCCGCCTCGACACAGATGCAGCCCAGATGTTTCTGCTGGAGTGGAGTACAGCAGGGTTCCTCACAAACATGGGGAGGCTGTTTTTTACTGTATCAGAATTCCCCTCAAACTCTTCTCTGTGACAAAATTAACTTTTCACATTAATGATGAATTCATTCTTTTAACACCGTCGATGCTTTTCAGCAGGATCACTGCTCATGTTTGAATCTGGTAGCAGGTCACACACACACAGTTTAGCTTCAGCATCTCACCCAGGGATCCTTAAGCTTGCAGACTGGGATTGAGCCACTGACCTTCTGATTGGGGGTGACCCAGTCTGTGCTTACATCATAGCAAGAACCCCCTCCTCCTTTATCTTCCTGGCTCCTTCAGTGTGCACACAGAGCCGGAGGAGCTGCTGTACCAACATTCAGAGGTGGTGTGAACTCATAATTTACATTCAGAACAGACAGTGAGTGATGGAAGAGCAGTTCTCCTGCATAATTCCTCATCATTGTTCACTGATACTGGAGGGGATGGATGCATGCTCTCCACACTGGGGTGCCCCTGCTTCCTCTGCATGTAGAATATTTCAAAGCCCTGCAAACATGAATGAATGAGTTTGTTGCCTCGTGAAGGAGCTGAAGCAATGAGTGCCGGCACAGACTGTGTTTATAACAGTCTGAGCAGGCACAGACTGTTACAAACACACTGTCAGTTATATCTGCATCTTAATTTCCTTCCCCTGAATTTGTGCATAGCAAATCCTTAATTTTAATGAATTTATTCTGAGCAGTAATTTGTGATTTTAGCAGCTCAGTGTGAGCGGCGACGGCTCTCTGCATTTGTGATGAAGCCTCTGTGGTGACACTAATCTTTCCCTAAAAAAGCCGCTGCAGTTATTCTGTGCTGAGTCTTACAGACTAAATGAGTTTAGTCTTGTTTTCACTGGGGAGGGGGTGTCACACTTCACTCTGTGCCATCAAACACAGGGAAACACTGTAAAGCCAAACATTTGTATTTCACAGCATAAATATGTTCAGCCTGCAGTGAAAAAGCAATTACACGTTGCACTAAATTGATGTTTTATTTATAGGAAATAGTTAAAGGCTGGCTTGTCTCAGGACCACAGGTAAACTTAAAGCCAGCTTCATTCATCTCCACACAAATACTGACTGATGCTCAGCTCTGAAGGTCCCACTGCAGCATTCAGTCAGCCTGAAGTCTGAGTCACTGCAACATCTTCATTCTTCTTGTTTTCAGCCTTTCGGTTGGAGATTTGCTGCCGTGTCCTGTTGGTGTCACGGTTTGGGCCGAGCTTCAGCTGTCAGACAGCTGCCTCACATGCAGAGGAGGTCGTGGTCGACTCGGCGGCTGCAGGTTGCACGACGAGCCCGAGTCCTGAGCCTTCCTCCACCGTGCTGACGGCTGGTCTGTGCTGATGTGCAGAGTTTGGTTTCCTCCACATGTGCTGCATGACGGACAAACATCTGCACTTTGGTCTGTTTGTTCCCGAAGTCTTGTACTTTGTTCAGATGCAGCCCTTCCAATCAAACATGCCCATTCAGTTTTTTTCTAACTGTGCTGCTCATGAACTTTAACCTTTAACATGCTAGCAGACCTGAGTGCTGCACAGTCAGACCACAGGGGCAATCTTCACTCCTGGGATTGTGGTTTTGTGTTAAACACACAACTGGATCCAGACCAGCAAACTGCCAAAATATCAGATTGTGTAGAGGTGCTCACATCTGCTGATGGCCTGTTAGTCAGATGTCTCTGATCATCAGCAGCTGGCTGCTTCATTCCTGAGTCAGAGTACTTTCACTGTGTAGTCCTGTGAAAACTGCACGCAGTACTGCACTGCTGCTGATTTTACTTCACTACATTTCAATGCAAATATTGTACTTTGAACCATTTTATACTTTATTAACTGCTAACGCTAGATTTTTATAGCTAAAGTTACCCAGCAGTGTGTAAGGAATTAAAATGATCTCCAGCTGCAACATTAAGCTCATACACACATTAATGGATCAATAGTTATGGCCCAGTAATGTATATTCACGAGTGCTTTTACTCTGCGCACATCCAGCATGTTTTTGTGCTGAGACTTTGTAGATTTATGACTTTAAGAGTCCCAGTATTTGTTTCTCACACCATCAGCTTGCAGATGCATGGCCACAAGTGCTTGGTGTATTTTGTTTGTTTTTTTTTTTTGAGGGGGGGGGGGGTCTTTTATTATTTTCTGACGTTGGAATGGCCCTCCCGGATTT
>VOQJ01030530.1:0-10941 GCA_015052665.1 Apistogramma diplotaenia
GCCCTTTCGGGGGAGAGAGAGATAACACCATTCCCATAAAACAACACTAACCACAGACATGGTGTTTATCCCGTTGTATTGGACCTGCTAGTACAGAAATCTGTGAAAAACACTAAGGTCACTTTGTTTTCCAAAAAAATGTGGACTTCATTCCACCAAAGTTTCTTTTGTACTGTTAATGGAGAAATCTTTGTGTATATGCCACCGCTATAGGCACACCTTTTTTCTGTTGGTTGCCTGTTGGAAAATATGGATCATTTGGTGGTTTGGCATAAATAAAAGAATGGAGGTAAATTTGTTTGGTTACTTGAATTAATGGACACTAACAAATACCTTGTTTACAAGTATAAAGTAGCCAAAAAAATCTTGAATGGAGAAAAAAGATGCATCGATAATCGTGATAATCGTTAATATCGTGATAATCATTAATATCGTGATAATCATTAATATCGTGATAATCGTTGAATAATCGAATCGTAGAACCCTGAATCGTAATCGAATCGAATCGTGAGGTGCCTTAGATGGCACACCCCTAATTATCTGTCACACATTCAGCAATAACTGTATCAATTGTATAGTTGATGTGAGGTGAAATGAACTGTATTCACACCTGATATCACAAAGTTCAAGGCCAGACTTGTGCAATTGTAGATAAATATACTGGACCCAAACAACAGCATTAAACACTGGTTTTACTAATCACATGAGCTAAGTTTCTGTACCTTAACAACATTAATGAAGGTTCTGCTGTGTTAATGTAATTAAATAACCTGGTTTGTGTCAGTTAATTCCAGTTCAGTTGTATTTATATAAAGCCAAATACCACAGTCACCTCAAGGTGCTTCAATGCAAGGTATTGTAAATAAATAAGGTAACCATGGAAACAAAGTTTTGATAACAGGAAATAGCATTAACAGTAAATTCAAAGCATGTCAAACCAGATACATATTACAACAATAAATAAGGTAACCATGGAAACAAAGTTTTGATAACAGGAAATAGCATTAACAGTAAATTCAAAGCGTGTCAAACCAGATACATATTACAACAATACAGGCAGTATCTTACACACACACACACACACACACACACACACACACACACCTCTTTCATATGTATCCTGGTTGGTGGCCGCCGGTTACGGTTCCCTTTGGGTCTTGTTCGAGTAACATGTTCCAAATTGCTACATTGATCAACCTTCACCTGTGAACATATACAGTTGTGTGGGTTTTAAAAGTACATGTTCATTCAAACTGATAATAATGACAAAATTAAGACACATTTATAACAGACAGATGTTTACCTCATCAAAAACTTTGTTCTTTGCTCGATTAATGCCATCACTGAGAGCTTTAATCCAAGCCTCCTTCTCCTCTGCTGTCTGAGCCTGGAACTTAACATCATGGACCTTCAATGAAATTGAGCAGACAATCACTTTACAATGAGGGATGTGATCAAACATAACATGCTGTAACAGCTGGTGTTTTACTTGAGATGTTTATATAATCATAATGGCATGAAAGATAAGAAATATTTATAACATACTCATCATTTTGATGATGATATCATTATTATCTAACAAATGCCTCTCTGCCGGACAGATGCATTATATTGCAGTTATTGTATCTGTCCTTGTGGCAGTGGAGCTGACTCCATCTGTTAGAGAAGGTGCTCCACTGCCTGTCCAGTACGTGGTGCTGGGGGTGGGCAGGATTATCCTTTTTTTTCAGTCATCAATTCTCCATTACAAATTAATAAAGGCTTATCTTATCTTATCTTATCTTATCTTATCTTATCTTATCTTAAATTCCAAAGTGTCTAGTTTGCAGCCAATCACAGATCTAGCCTTCAGGATTAGTTGGTTCATTCTGTTGTCCCCAGCTCACAACTATACAACTGTGGTTGTTTCCTGTTTTATTTTGGTAATCCCTTGTCTTGTATTTATTCTGTTCAGTTTTGCTTTCAGTGTTCTCTTCCCAGCTGTTTCCACTTGTCCTTGTGATCCCTTGTGTGTTTAAACTGTCTGAGTTTTCCCCATCCTTTGTCATGTCATCACGTGCGCATGTGTGTGTGTGTGTGTCTGTGTGTGTTTCCTTTGTTTCCCCAAGGCCTTCACATTATGTTAGATGGCGTTCCTTGGATTTGGGTTTTTCGCGTGTCCTGCTGCACAGCCTACACATAACCTGAAACCTGTGTGGTGCTGCAGTTAACCACCATTTAAAGGGTCATTCATTATCAAAGAATGTGATTAATGGGTTTAAATGTCTTTGTTTTTGACATTGTCCATTAAACAATCCTAAAAGTTAACGTATCGGAGTGTTTCTTAGTTTTAGACTAGTTGGTTAGCCTAATTTATTTTCTTATATGGTTCGCTAAAAAATTAGTCGCCTGAGCATCCCTAATGCAAACTGAACCAGAATTGACCGAATCATTATTCCATTGAACATCAGCTCACTTTGGGCCTTCACGGCCTTCAGGTCAGGTCCTCAGAAGATTTGACTTTCCTCTCAACAGCCTTCTGTTCATGGCAAATCCTGGCTACAGAACGCCCAAACTCGTGTAAACTCACAAACTTCACATTAAGGCATTGTCGAAGTCGGCAGCTCCTTCAGATCACACTTGAGGTGGATGTAGTCAGTCTGTATTCCAAAGGTTTAAAACACAGTATTTTCTGTTCCCAGCAGATGCTGCAGGAACAACATTGACATATAGATTTGTCAGACGTGAAGCATATTTAATATTTTTCTGTAATAAATTACCAATTAAACATTTTCAGCCCCCACAATGACACACTGTCAGCTGAAGTAAAAGATGATCTCATGAGGAAGGCTGAGTCTGCTGTTGGCTCAAAGCTCACCACTCTGGAGGGGGTGGCTGAGTGCTGACACAACTGAAAGCCATCATGAGCAATGCCTCCCACCTCCTCACGACACAGCAGACAATCTTAAAAGTAAATTTAGCAACAGATACCTACAACCACACAGCTCAAAGGAACGATACAGGAAATCATTTCTGACCAGTGCGATAAAACTCACCCACATCCCACACAATACACACCTGACAGATTCTGAGGACATCTGACTGAACTTAAAACATCATCACAGCACTTTACATACAAACAAACATACGTGCGACACATATACTATGCTACATACTACTTTTTTTTCTTGTTATTCATTATTATTTTCTTGTTGTTTCTTATTTTTCATATTATTGCTATATTTTGAGTTATTCTTTACTATTCCCATTTATAGTGACGTTCCTATATCGTCTTTAGCATCATCTCTAATTCTGTAAAGTGCTTGAAATATCCTTCTGCTCAGCAAGTTCATTTGCCCCGAGTGGGATGTGTATGTGGACAGAGCCGGCCAATTCTGTATCAGATGGATGGAAATAGTCATACGACTAAATTTGAAGAGCATATGTTGTATTGCTATATAATGATTTTTTTATATAAAAAATATTTTTGAAGCAAAGGGCCAACACACAGAGAGACAGACAACCATTCATGCTCACATTTATGGGCAATTTAGACCAGTTAACCTAACTGCATGTCTTTGGACTGTGGGAGGAAACCCACACGTGCAAACCTCACACAGGGGACAACATGCAAACCCCACACAGAAAGGTCAAGGTGGATTTGAACCGTCCAGCTGTGAGGCAACAGTGCTAACCACACAGCACCACACAGATATGATAGGAATCCCTGCCTGCCAGGTCACCCTGAAACACATACGTGACCAGAAGCAAACAGCATTTATTGAGCCTTAATCAAAGGTCTATTTAACCTCATCACTTGTCCTTATTTCTGAGTGGTAACAAATCATAAACTTAAATCTATGCGCCATTGGGTCAGTCTGAGATGTCAATCATTCTCAAATCTCATGTTCATAAGATTTTCAGAAAACTTGACGTCTGATCGTGACCTGGTCACTGAAATTTGAACTTTAAAAAATATACACAAAGTTTATCTCCCATACAGACGACATTTAAGTTTAATGTTCATATTTGTCACCTATGCAACAGAAATGTGGAGACAACGCAGCACCTGTTATGTGTCTATGTGATCTGATGTTACAGAAATATAACTAAGCGGAGCTGACACTTGGGCTCTCTGTAACTGGATGCTAATATGCTTGTTTTACTCATTTCTGTGTATTGGGTCTTTAGTTAATGTGCCTTGAGTTGCAAAAATCCCTGCAGTGAAGCTCAGTTCTGTCTAGAAATCCTAGTGATTTTGTTCTTGTGGGGTCGTGGGCAACAGACAGTGAAACAGGCTGTAATGAACAGGGCACAAAACTGCTACGTTGGGCACAAAACTGGTCTGCTTTGAACGAATACTTGACATTGGCACACTGGGAAGGCAAGACTCGTATTAAAGACGTGCAAAAAGAGGAATAGCTTATCAGCTTTATCTCAGCTCACCTTATTTCCAGACTTTGCTGATCGTATCAGTATAAGTCTCTGCTTCTTTTTGAAGGGACTCTTTAATTCATGACATTTATCATAGTTTTCCAGGTCAAGTCTCTCCAAACAGTTCTGCAGGTCCTGCAACACAAAGTACTGATATTTTAAAATATTTCGATCTAATTTAGGATAAAACCAACATCATTTTAGCTTACTGTTAAATTAACAAGTCCTGCAAGAGAGCAAGTATAACACTACATGATTATCTGTGCTTTAATAAAAGTATGCATTACAAACATATACAAAACTCTACAAGGCTATATTGACATAACTTGCATGAGAAATCCCACATCCAATGTACAAAAACCTCATATACCTCATTTTCATACACCACAATCTCGGTCTTCTCCACATGGATGTAGCGGTCTTTATAGGTTGCCAACAGCCTGCCGGGGGCCTTCTTCAGCCAGCCAGCCTTACTCAGGAACCTGGGCTCTTTATGCTGGGCTGGGTCCTCTTTTGCACCCTGTATTGATACAGAGGAAGGAAGTCACACTCAAACTACACCCCAGTCTGCAAGCAGAGTGCAGACTGTTATATTTACTTTCATTTTATCATTGTTATATATATTACAGTCCCGTGATATATCTGTGCAGGAAAAAGACAGAGGTGTTGATTCACTTCTGCACCTTTTTACCAAGATCGAATTCAAAATTGTAAACAGTTAAAAGTATTTATTAGCATGAGCATTACACACATTAACTTAGACGGCACATAAATGTGCCAGTGTGAAGAACAGCTGTTTTCCCCCGAGCTGAGACTGCAGCTTCTCTGCAGCGTGTTTTGCTGCATTAACCTGTCTCTAAATATTCAAGTCAATTTTCAAATTCAGTTCAATTTTATTTATATAAAATCACAACAGTCGCCTCAAGGTGCTGCACACTGTAAGGTAAAATGACCCGAATATAATCTGAGGACAGCATCCAAATACATACGCGACGGTTATTCCTGCTTTAAGCTGTAAAATCGTTTCTTAAAGAATGTCTCGTGCGACTGACACACTTGTTTCGCTGTTGTGTTTAAGAAACCATTTTCAGGAGAGTAGTGTTGGGCCTCATGGCTGTTTCTTCTGAGCTACCTGACTTTTCTTCTCTGATCTCTGAAGTAATCTGGTCTTCCTTTCCCCAAAGATGCTTGGCAAAGTTTGCTCCCCCAGGCTCTGCTTCAGCTCAACATTTTTCCTCACATAGTGGAATTCAGTTTATGTGAAATTAATCAGCCAAGGACAAAACCAACTATAATTCCTTATTTTTTAAGCATGGTGTTGGCCCAGCATGCCCCATTGGATTAGCTTCTGCGCTCCATGTTATGGTTTTGAAACCACGGCAGTTCATGGAGAAGATAAAGCCTCATTACTAAGACCAAACTATGATCGAACATTTCTCTCCTGACAGGAGTGGTCTCCTTCAGAATAAGAGCATCTCCATCCATGGGGCAAAAGGGGCCACTGGATGAGTAATAAATGAATAACATTAATATGCCATGGTCTTTACAGTCACAAAAATAATTCAGACTCAGGTTAAAGGATGCCTTCATTTTTAACCTTTGCTGATGTGATATACACACTGGGCACTTTATTAAAAATACATTGTATACTTGTGACTTGTGTTTCTACAAGTGACAGCACAGAGGACACTGGAATTGTTAAAGGCATGGAAGTTATCAAACAACCTATCCACTGATGCTGAGCATGGAGCCAATCCCAACCTGTGATCCCGCTGTGAGGAAGAAACCCGGAATCATTGTTATGCTTAACGCATCAGACTGAACTTAAACACGCTGCACTCTCAACTTTAAAGAGTAAAACGCAGATAAATGCATGCACGCGTTAACCCTCTTGGCCACAGCTTGTGGTTAAGGGACCAATGCAAAGTTAAAAATAAAAGCAGTTGGTGTGCAGAGTGAAACACCTCCACGTTGCTCTCACTTCACCGTTAACCTCTCCATGCTCCATTAGCTCTGCCTCAAGCAACGTGCGTGCTGCTGCGAATGCTTTGGGCCTTAAACAACACTGAATGGAATTAAATGGCTCTGCTGTGATCTGCTTTTCAGGTCCCGATCTGACTGATACCCAACAACATATCATCAGTGCATTCATAATCGATCCCATTCTGAAAACGAGCTGATCATTGAGACGACTTTTTGAATGTTGGCCTATTTTAAAGTGTTTCAGAATCCAGGCTGCAGATAGTCTGGCTTAGGCTGAGTGGGAGCTCATTTAACTTTTTCCACTTTCCCTGTAACTCGAAGTGTCTCTGAGCTCTGTCGAAACAGAATGGTGGGGTAACTAGAATACTCAGTGGTGCTCCTGGGTGGAATTACAGTGCAGGGCTGATCAGACCTTTACAACACAGAGAAAGATTTCCATTACTCAAGCCTCAGCTGACTGCTGCAGCTCTGCACTATGACATCAGATGGTAAGTTACGTGCTCCAATTTTGGACTTGCACAGGAAGTCTGCTCGAGCAAGAACTAAGAAAATGTCTGACCTAAAGCTGCCCACAGATGTTTCTAATCTAGCGCCTCCCCTATCTGTGGTGTTGTGGTGACTGCTAAAATTGATCTCCAGTCACCTACCACTGCTGCGATGCAATGAAAAGACTATGCAGGGACAAATTCTAGCACAGTTCCAGTAAATTCACAGTGTGGTGAAGTGACAGTATTCTAAGCTAAGGTATCTGATGCAACCTGGGTCTTGAAAGAGGATTAGAAAATGGAGCTATTGTGGAAGTGGCACTTTTAGGCTGGGGCATATCTGGCATTTATATAGTCACCGACATGCACAGTTTACACTTACCACAAGCCTCAGTGTAACTCACACTTAAACCCCCAATAATATATGCCCTTACAGGCTAAGCTGGGAGGAGATTTTTTACTATTATTAATCTGTTATTAGCAAATCAGTAGATTTATCTACCATTTGTCTGACAAATGCTGCACAAACATGTGTAAAAGCCAAGCAGATGAACAAAAAAGGTGGGTTTTTTTATATAAAAAATTGAGCAAATGTAAAGACAGGGAGCATTTGTGTTTTGGTTTACTGCCACCTGTACTGTCATAGCCAAACTGCAGTCAGCAAGAGGGGACCCCACACTGTCCACAACCTGCTGTCCGAAATCACGGAGGTCACTACCACACACACTCATCACACACATTCACACTCGTGTGTTGTTATACAGTATTGTTTATTAAATAAGTTAACTATTGTATACAATTTCACATATTCTCATCCAGAAACCTTGCTGCTAACTTCAAAGGGCTCTCTTCTACATATTGGAGGACACGCCACAGCTGTGCGCTAATCTTCTGCTGCTTGCTCACATTATGGCAAAAACTTCTACTTTCTGCTCTTTACTCTTTATTGTCCTCCCAAAGCAAAGCCTCTGCTCATTTCTGGTAAAAGCTGCATAAACCGGGGGATGGAGGATAGAGTTCATATTCTCTAGGTTAAAAAGGGCTTTTTTCTAACGTTCTCACAGCTGTAACATTCACACATAACTTGCACATTAACGCTCATGTAAGGTCCATTTCTGCACACACATCTTCATCATGAATTCACAAATCGAAATCATAAAAAAAACAATTCTACTTGCCACACATGGACAGCATCTTATTAGCATTACAAATGGATTTTTCATATCAGCTGTCGGGGATGATTGCTTTTACCTCTCATTACTATTTTTTTCCATCACGGTAAACATGTTTCAGGAACATGTGATGCCTCAGTGCGTAGATTCCTCTTACTGAAACGCACTTTGGACTCGTTGTTCTCCAAAAAAAAAAGAACCACAACCAAAAGCACTAATTCAATAGCTCCTGTGACGGCCTTTATCTGCCGGTACACTGGTTGTGGGCATGACAGCTAAAGACTTATATGCAACTATGAATTAATCTAGTTGTGAGTCAGGCCTGTGTTTTGTGTGCATCAGTAGCAGCGAGCTGCCATTCTTCTTACTTAGTAGGTTTTACAGATTCCACTTGTGAAAAATGGAGGATCTGCATGTGAGATCCTTGGTGTCTTGGTATGTGCTGCAGTGGTGTTCTGAAAGAAGTTACTGCCCTTCCATCATATGGAAATGCCTTACTGTCCATCACTTTCTATCAATGGTGTGGACTCTGGTGTGCACACACTCAGCCATTGTAGGGAAGCAAGTCTGACTGAACTGTTTTCTGCCTGACAACAATGTGGCAGTCTGTTTTCTCTTCTCTGAATAGGTCAGGCAGACTAGTCACACTATGAACTCTAGGGGAGAGGGATGGAGAGTGTCGATGACTCAGAGCTAATGATCCTCACAGATGCTTTGGGGAGGAAAGTTTGAGAAAACAGGTGAAGTGCAGAGGAGCACATTAAAACGAATGCAACAGCTAAGTTCTAAGTTGTGGTACATTCCAAGGATGAACATGCCTGAGTACTAGTTCCAGTTCTGCTTTACATGCAGTTCACAGAGCGATCAGCTAATAATCTAAATAACACTGATACAAGCTTGGCTAAAGACGCCCACACAGTGCAATACACTGTAGAGACTCAAATATCCTCTTCCTGATCACTCACACGTTCTTAAATCATCTGCTGGTTCATCTTCAGGCACTTTGAATGGTCCCTCGCCCACCAGCAGGCGCCCCGGGAATCCCCCACTTTCTCACATCACAAAGTTGCAACAGATTTCTTACATATATTTATTTTAAATATATACCTTACAGCAAATTAAAATGCCATAATTGATTTCACAGCCAGCTGACAGGTGAGAATGAAAATCAGTTAAACTCATCAACTAAAGCCAGCACTCATTGTGTGTGTGTGTACAACTGATACACACACACACACACACGGTCTACGACTGGAGAAAATGAGCAGGTTCACCACATTAGAAGCTGCTGGCAACTGAAGGTAAAAGGTAGCTGACAAACTTTCACACTTTGGATGAATCACACTCAAAGGGTCAAAGGGTGCGGTCCTCCATGCATTAAACAGTGCAGAACAAGTTCCTCACATACAGCACAGTGGTTAACATACTACGTCTCTTTTTGACTTCCCTTTTCTGGTAAACTGCCTTCCTCAAAATTCCTAAATGTAATTGAGGCATTGAGATCATATATTAGCCTACACACTGTGATTCACACTGTGAAGACCCCGACTTTGGTGTCTTTGATGTTTTCGGAGAAATGTGTCCACTGCTTTAAGCAGATGTTCTCATCCATAATGCTCTGTGACCGCTGGGACTGCAGGGTACCATCGATCACAATGTGCTTCGCAGGAGTGCACGTTACGAACCTAAAAACCCTGGAACACGCGCACACGTCCAGCTGTGTGACGCCTTGACCTGCTGCAGCAGCGCTCCGCTCACACCGTCCTGCCAAAACTAACCGTCGCGACGCGCGTGTAGCCCACCACCCTGCGCTGAACTGCTCAACAGGGCTTCAAAAACACTCACCAAATGACTCATTTGTCTTAGAAAATTTTTGTTGGGTGAATTTTTTGGTTCGTATTCACTCTCTGTTATTATCATTATCATTTGAAGCATTCTGTCAGTTTCTAAATGGAAGAGGCCACCCTGGTTAAGAAACTCTACGCGGACTTTCCCGTGGAACCGACAGATTCCGTGAAGCGCTGACGGACGGACAGGTGAGCAGGTGCTCGCAGCCGGGCTGCAGCTGACTGCAGCGGGCAGAGACAGCTTCTTCTTTCCCTCATGACTGCTACTCGCTCCATGAACAGTCGCTTCAGCTTCGCACTGCCAGCAGTCTTAACGTCTGTGGGCCTTAACTTCACTCTCACGAGCTGGTCGCGCCTTTGCGAAGTATGTTTCTGCCTGAGTCTAACGTCACAGGGCGCGTTCGTTCACATCAGTCAGAACTATAACCCGTCCGTCCATCAAAACGACGCGAAACTGTCAAAAACAACAAGAGGAAAAAGCCCAGGCAGCGAAGTGACTACTCACATCTTCCATGATAAAGGACTGTGATCCGTTATGTGGCTGATGACTAGCCCCAAATCACTCGACGTCGCCCTTTCTCACCAAAAACTGTTTACTTGTTGCCTGCGGGGCAGCAGCTGACACATTTCCAGCGCACACGTAAATGAGAAAAATAAGGAAATGGACAGTTTATGACACGATGGGTCGCGTCGTTTTCCTTTTTTTCACCTCTGAAAAGTTCGAAGAAAAAACTTTAGTTTCCGGTTGAAGTCCCTTTACACTCCTGAACCGAAAAGTCTGCTGAGGAGGAGCAACGCGATCGAGCAGGCTGCGCGCGTGTGTGTGTGTGTGTGTGTGTGCACCAGCCGACGCATCCTCGATCAAAGTCCGCAAACTTAACTCTGCGGCCCGTTTAACTCGAGCCAGATGATTCGGTTTGCGCTCGGAGCGGAGGAAGAAAACCCGCTGCTGCAGCTGCAGCATCATCACTCAGGGCTCAGTCATCAGGCTCAGCTGTGGATGACAGCACCCGGAGAGGGGGGGGGGGGGGTATTTTGTTG
>VOQJ01030535.1:0-12758 GCA_015052665.1 Apistogramma diplotaenia
AGTTAACTCGGGGTAACGGCTACCTGGTTTTCTGAAACCGAAAACCCAGGGTATGCACATAGTTACCCCAGAACTTACTCAGGGTTTGCACTTACCCTGCTTTCTGAAACGGGGCCCTGATGATCTGTGGCTCAAAACAAAAGTGAAAGAAAACCCACAAAGGAACAAAGAGGCGGATTATCACTGACACCAAAGCCTGACTTTCCCTGAAAGGAGGAGTCTGTTTGCATCACGCTGTTGTTGTTTTAAAAGACCAAACACGGCATCAGTCAGTTACTGAAGGGACTAACGACAGCTAAAGAAGAAGAGGCAACAGGTGTATGTATTTGATCCTTTTAGTGTGATTTTCTGTATTTG
Source organism: Apistogramma diplotaenia (assembly GCA_015052665.1). Lineage (NCBI taxonomy): Eukaryota > Metazoa > Chordata > Actinopteri > Cichliformes > Cichlidae > Apistogramma > Apistogramma diplotaenia. The sequence goes on from VOQJ01030535.1 coordinate 358, forward strand.
TATTTCATTCTTCACTGTTGCTGTGTGATATTTATTTTATTTTTTAATCTTTTGTCCATTTAAAAAGCCTTAAAGTGTAGGTTATAAAGTAGCAACGGAACGTCATGTCTGTTACTCAGTGTTGTACGTGTTTAATCACTGACTATAAACCGGGGCGTGACGGGGATTTCGGCTGAAACAGTTCCGTGTGAGTCACAGTAACATGTTAAACGGTGAGCTGCAGCTTCTCTGAAACATTCACACCGCTGTTTGCTCTTCAAGCTAAATAAGTCAGAAAGCTCAACGTGGGCGGCTCGCTGTTTACTCTCCGTGTTTGTTGTTGTTTACTTTTGGTGCATTTACTGCCGACTGTTAAAAAAGGCAGGTGATGGAGGCTGAGAGCATATGTTTGAATCAGAGCAGAAAACATATGAACGCTGGCAGAAAACGCAGGATCAGACAAACACGCGCCGTTTGGTTTGTTGATCTGACGCAGAAGAAAAACCCAAATATGCGGAAGTTTACGGAAGACATGCGCAACGAGAAGTAACTTTGAATAAATATGTGTGTCTTAAGAAGCACACTAATGTATGTATGTATTTATTAATTTTTTATTTCAGGAAGGAAACTTTAAAAAACACGGAGCACGCGACTTTGATGTCCTTTAAAAGCCATTTTCTTTAAAGGTGAGCAGCGCCCTCTGTTGGCCAGCATTGTTATCTGTAAATCTGATGAAAACAAAACGTTTTATTTTATTTTATTCTATTTTTACAGGTGACTGTCTCATTGTAATGCACCCAGTAAGGTTATCAGGAACACACATGTTCGTCCGTCTTCCGAGAGAGGAGCTCGTGGTTCGCAGACGCAGCAGAAACACAAGAAGAGGTAAGAAACGGCTTTTTAAAAAGGCAACTCACGTGTCATGAGGTAACTCTGATGTTTTATCAGATAACGATCATAAACAAAACATGAACTCTTGATAACCCTGCAGCTCCGAAGCCGGTTTTTAAGCATGCAGACAAGTTGACGCAAAATAAAATGTGAAATATTAATTTCAGCTTTGTTATTTTTATCTTGTTCTTTAAAAAGATATACTGTAGATATTAAAAAATGACTTTATTGTCACAGGCAGAAGATGATTCAGATCCTCCTGTTGTTCAGCCTGTCCTCCGTCTGTGAGTTCCCACATTTAAATAAATTGGTGAAACAAACAATTTCTTTAAGAAATGCAAAATAAAACACACTCACACACAGTAAAGAGGTGGTTTCTTCTCTGCAGGGACACTTGTTGTTAAAAGTACTCCGAGTGTCTATCAGGCAGAGGAGGACGACAACATCACCGTCAGCTGGGACAGTCAGACCAACACCAACACGACTCTCACCAACGTGTGGTGCGTTTTCCGCTCAGTCGTCACCAAGACTCTGTATAAAATGACCGGAGGAGTCGAGTACTCAGAGTCTCAGCACGAGCAGTTTGCAGGACGGGTTCAGATTGACAGAGACGCTCTGAGAGGAGCACCACTCAGACTCCATCTGTCCAGAGTCACAGCCGAAGACTCGGGGACCTACAGCTGTGATCTGACCGGTTACCACAGCGACAGCCTGAAGAGATGGAGGCTCAGGACCTCAGGCAAGCTGACTCCTGTATCACTGTAGGAGGGGACTGTAACTGCGATGTAACTGGACTGATGCTAATTCAGATTTTCACCCTCAGAAATCTTTGTTCTGGATGTGAGTCGAACCTCTGACGGAGACAGCAGCGACGTGCCGCTCAAACCCCCCAAATCTGGGCAACCGGAAGGTACAGTAGCTCCAGTCCCGTGTCACCTTTCAGGGAATCTTTCAATAAATCACAGTTTATTTAAAAGTATAAACTCTGTAACAGTTATGACAGATGAAGCGTTGATTTGCACCGACAGAGAAAGAAGCACGTGCTGAACACTGAAAAATGTCATATTCAGAAGGAACATCAACACCTCATTAATGACTAATGACAACACTGTGCCATTTTAATGTAGAACAATTAGAATTAAAACAATAAAAACTTGTTTTTATGGTAAATAAGTGAATATATTATCTAAAGTGCAGAGTAAACAACATGCAGGAGGCTGCTAATGTTGTGATGATTTATCCTAACAACATTCAGCCTCTTTCTCATGCCTGATTGGTTTAGCCTAAATGAGCAGTCATATCGTGCTCTGTGATTGGCTGTACCTCCTCGACCATCATTGGCTCAAACAGAGAAAGTGGGGATTCTCCAAATCTAGTAGCTGACAGGTCATCGAACAGCTGACGGCAGCTTGTGAGAAACTGGAAATTCCCACATTTAAAGTAAAGAGTTATTCTATTTATAGTAACATCAGCTGCAGCCTTCTGATTGGCTGAGTGTCGTCTATCAGCCATGCTGCTCGAATGTAAACAACATTCTTACCATATGATGATAGTGAAGAACCAGCAGGTTATGCATCATGGGTGCATTACGTAATGATATTCCTGTACAAGTATAATATGATGTAAATACCTTGTAAGTTTCCATCACTTATTGTTAGATACATAGATAGAAGGACATAATGTAGTCCACACCGCTGAGCAGCACGTACTCTCTCTTATCTGCAGAAATGTTTAAGATAATCATAGAATATCAATCTCTTACAACATGCTTTAAAGTTATTTCATTTAAGGACTATTGTTAATATTCAAAAACATGTTTTCCTGGAATATGTACTATAATATTACTAACTCAGGACTGACTAAAGTAGTTGGATAAACCTTTAGTGTGAGGCTTCATATTAGGGTAAAATGGTTTTGCAGAAGATACATAATCATGTTGTAATGTTATCCTGACATCTACAGTTATTTGATATTCGTGAGAGGCAGGGTTTGTGGTTGTTTAGGGTTTCTGTTTTATTTTCCTCTGTACAGTTCTTCCGTACGTCATCGTGAGGGAAATAAAAGCTTTTGTGCACAGAGGGCTGCTGAAAGCGATTCGGGCCTCCCTTTGGAAGCAGAGGGTGCGGGGTGGGCAGGGTTGTCTTTTAGGATCATTTCATTACTGATCTGAACTGCATAAGAAGTCGGCACATTTTCAGCAGCAGAAATTGACACTTTTGTCAGCTGTGGCCTCACACGACTGTCAGGACTTCATCTTGAAGTCTAAATGTCATTTTCAGTTTCCTGCTTTCTGCTTTTCTGTGTGATTCTGTGTCTGTACTGTTAGATCCGACCTTAATGTTGTATGTAGTGTTTACAAAAATGGCCGTTTGCTTTCCAGGTCTCAAAGTGGCAGAAGGAGCGACGGATCAGGAAACAACTGCACGTTATGTTGTGACTGCAATTTTAATTTTTGCAAATGCAGGAACTATTGTCCTCGCAATAAAATTTCTTTATGACGGCTTACAAAGGTACGTTTGCAGACTGTTTATCTGAGTGTTTGACTGGTTTGTGCGCGTCTGATTTTGTCTGACTGTGCTGTTGTGTGTTACAGATCAGCAGCGTACTGAACCGCAGCGCCGTGACTCAGAAATCAGCTGTGACTTCCCGCCTCCTCCACCTCTGACTAATTTCACTGCCAAGCTCGAAACAAAAAAAGCTCTGTCATTAAAATAATAACACTTTGTTTTCAGTAATAAAAAGAGTCTATAATATAACGTGTGCTAAAACACTGATTCTTATCTTTATAAACATTTTGAGCAAAAAGCTTTTTGATTTCAGAATCATAACAGACTCAGAGGCTGTTCGTCTCATTATAATCATACAATCATGCATTTATGTCTTGAGTCACATGAGTTGTATTACTGTTAGAGTCACATTAAGAAAACACATTTAATCGTGTTTTTAATGATTATTTTAGGATGCAGTTGAAATTAACAGACCTGATTTTAGGCTTTTAAAGTGGCTTTAATCTGAGAGGCAAGAAAAAGGTGGTGAAATTCCACTGGACATGAGTGGTGTGAATAACAGAGTAAGTGGAGCTTTGGAGTCCGTCCATGTTTCTCACTGAGGGAATTAACCTGCATCATTGATGTTTGAATTCAGTTGGATTCTTTCTTCTACTGACTGATTTTATTTTATTTTGTCATTTTTGTTTTCACATTAAATTGTGCTGCTCTACTTCCTGTACTAATTACCCGATTGAGATAATAATATATGTATATAAATTCTACATTATTTCAGCTACAGTATGTCGTCATAGGCATATGTAACGATCTGGCTGCTGTAACAATAGTTTCACATTTGGGTTAATTAAAGTATATTTTATCTTTCCTTATTGTTTGTTTCATGAATGTTCTCAAAGAGGGCGGAGCATCAGCTGTTCATAGTTACAGTTTAAACAAAACAAACTGCAGTCAAGAAGAAGCAAATAAAATACATTTCCCAGGAAGCATTTCATTGTATATTACAAGGAGCATTGCAGAGTCATACTAATGCATACATGAATGGATCTCAGTATCTTTTACTGTTTATTAACTATAATAAATTTTAATTTACTCAATTTAATCAATTTACAACTTGCAGGGCTCATTTGAAAAGAAAAAAAATACCACTTAATATATTTAACACACATACAGACAACATGCATTGATGAGCAAACAGCTACAGAAAGTTTACATCAAACTAATTCTGAGCAGAAGATCAAAATTAGCTGCAGAAGCAGAAGACTTATTCCTCACCTCATGTACATCTTTGACTATCTGCAAAGGAAATCTTTGTTTCTTCAGGCCTGTGTGGCTTTATTTCTGTAGTCTGTACATTCCTGTCAGTATAAGAAACTCAACATCTGTACCTCTGCTACAGGATTTTGCATCCTCTCTTTATTTCTACAAACAACAAGCAGGATGACATAGACTGCTAGCAGAGCTGCTAAAGCTCCCATCATTCCCCCACTTTCTGCTGGTGGTTTTCTCCGAGGTTGGAGCTGATCATCAGCTGCTGAAAAGGACATGAAAATATTTGTTCCTGATCAGAATTAATCTGGGGACGGTCTGAATTTATGACATGTCGGGTCACCATGTTGGCGTTACAGATTACAGTCTGATAATTATTTTAATGAAAAGAATAAAACCGCTCTCAGCAGGTAAAAACCATCATGGATACTTCATAGACTGTATGTAAAAGATGGAAGCAACCACCGTGGCATCATCTATTATTTAATGGAAACCCAAGCTGAGTGTTTTTACCATCGCCATATCGAGACAAAGGAGAGGTGGAGCTGACCGAGAAACAGACGACAGCCTTTATAATCCTCTAATAATGACCATAAACATAAACAAGAATTCAACACTGTTATGCTCCTCTGAGGGAAAGTTATTCAAGCCACAGCAGCTGTTGGAGTGCACATTGGGATTCGCTGTAAGTATTGGGAGCAGTATATTGTATATAGTGGAATCAACATATTAAATGATATCGCGGGCTGAATATAATTACGGCAGCGAACTGAAGTGAAGCCTGCGAACATGTAACATTAAACAGCTGAATCCGGTTTGGATCAGATTTTCACACTAATGTGTGTAAACAGTTAAGCTTTGTCACTTTGTAAGTTAATTCTGCAGACAGTCACACGCTCCTTTAAGCTGAACACAGTCACACAGTCAATAAATCATCAGAAAATCTGGTTGGTTTCAGAGCTCAACTTTTTTCTTCCAACACACAGATAACAATGGTTTCACGATGTACTTCAGTAAAGAGTCTTAATGCTCATTAACTTAAAATAATGGCTGCCTTTCTTGGCTCTCTGCTCTGCAGGGTATTTCAAGTGAAAATAACTCAGAGGAGGAAAACATCACATCAGATAAGAAAATGCCAGCAAAACTGAATTAGTCTGAGAAGAGAGCCGTAAACATGTGAAAAGACAATGCGCTCTTATGGCTTAGAGAATCATAGTCACCTGAAGTGCAGACACAAGAAGCAAGCTATGAGACCAGGAACATTTTGACAGGTGGTTAGGTGACGTAGTGTTGGCAAATCCCCACGATTAAACTTCCAGATGGTTCCTTGCCACTGGAACCACACTTCCTCACTTGCAGTCTGAGAGGCGCTCTAAACAATTCAAGTCAATTTTATCTTTATGGCACCAAATAACAATAAACAGTTGCCTCAAAGCAAAACAGGATGGGAGGGCATTTACTCTTTGTTTATTCCCTAATGAAATGTTCAAGATGTTCCAGCACTCATATGTGGCTTATGACTGTTTATTATGTACACTATATTACACTCTAGCTGCAGCATTTTGGATCAGCTGAAGGCTTTATATGGAGCTTTGAGGGCAGCCTGATAATAAATTACAATACCATACTTCAGCCTAGAAGTAATAAATGCACGAATTAGCTTTTCAGCATCATAATTTGTGAAAGAATGGGACGCTCTCAGGAGCTCAGTGAATTTCAGTGTGGTACCATGACAGGATGATACCTGTGTAAGAAGTCCAGGTGTGAAATAGTTTATTTTTCCTGTATTTCTAAATGATTGATTTTCAGGACAGGGAAAAGAAGGAGCGCCAGGTGGGGTTATAAATAAACACTCTTACTTGTTAATTTAGCAAATAAACTTGTAAACATGTAAAAACAAAGAAAATGAAGCTTGAGTAGGCTGTCTCATTGTATCCATGGTAACATTCAACTCCCTGATCAAAAATATGTTTTTGGCTTTTCCTCTGGTCTAAGGTCTCCTGTATATAAAACTGATTCTTGGGGGGGAACAAAAAACAAAAAAAATGATTATGCATTTTTCACAATCAACGGCGGAAATAAGGAGACAAATACCGGAAATAACGTATTGGCACACAATCAGTTTTTGGCGCTACACCTGTTAGGTCGACAATTAGTCGCTTAACGCATTAAACCAACAAATTAACGACGGAGCCTACAGCTGTGGTAAAACCCGATCCAGATAGCTGCAGTTGGCCGAGCTGCAGCTGAACACGTCACACCACGGAAGCGAGACCCAACGCTGACCCCACAGACGCGCCTCCACTCAAGTGAGTGAAAGAGACAGAAAGAAGCCACACGATGATAAAATTGTTGCCTGTTTATATTTTGGTGAAAGTGTTCAAGTGTAGTGGTTCTAGCTTAAGCTGTTTAGTAATTATACCACGTGAAAGTTGGCGAGGGGGTCAGACGCGCCCCCACGCCAGGCTGTACAGGGTTAATTAGTGAAGGTGGGCGCTTTGAGAGCCGCCTGTGGAAGAACAGCTGTAATACATGACGGTCAAACGCCTCCTTTAAAGTGCGCCCTCAGAGCCTGAAGGAGAAGCAATGAGTTTGGAAATTTGGTGACTGCTGTCAAGATGTACCTCATCTCTTTGCATTAAATAATGCTTAAAAAACAAAGAAAGCTCGCTACAAACAAGTAAGTAAAACATCCGGTATGAAATGTATTGTTTCCATCGGTAGGGCATATTTTTATGTTTTTGCCAGCAGCAGATAAACCATACATTTAATTTTAAGTGTTTTATTAAATATTTTGATAACCTGGAAGCTTAAGAGGCAAATGGTCAAAAAAAAGATATACACACACAGACAAATAATAAATATATATATGATTAAACCTGTTTGTTTGTTTTTAGTAAAGTGCAGAATACTATCTGCAGCTCTATTTTTTCTCAGTGCACTTCAGTTAGTCATGCTGAGAGGCACAGCTTCTGGTTCAAACAAGCTGAGACTGCATGGGGATATGAGGATAGATGGGACAAATCAATAATTAGATTTTGTGACATTTTCACAAACTGCAGTGACACTGGGTTTCCCCACTCACCCTCTGACACCAGATTATGAATTCAGATTTTATTCAACCCCAGAGTTGCTGAGACAGAACAGCTGTGAGGATTGTTGGCGCTGTCGGATGAAGATGTCGTACAGAGATGCAGTGAAGCTTAGAGGACTTTATGATCAGTTTGTAAATGCAGTCTAACATGAGCCTGTGATCAGTTATTGACAAAGACGAGCTCTTTATCCTCACAGGGAGAAGATGATCTGGATCCTGTTTATCTTCGCCCTGACCTTCTCTGAAGTGTCTCTCGAAACAACTGATGATGATGATGATGGTGAGCCATTATGATGCTTATCCTTTTTATTATAATTATATAATATATGGACAGTTCATCACTTTATAGCTTATCGATTCGATCTTGAGGCTCTAAATCTACTCAGTCATTTTGACCTCTGATTTAATTGTGATGCTTGTTTCTGTTGCTCCTCTATAATACATATAAAAATATGAATGTCGTATCTTCATGCAGGAATAAAATCTCAAAACGATGTCGTGAAAATTCTACTTCAGCTGTCACTGGGACCTCTGTTCGTATATCTAATATATAAATTATGGGAACATCAGCAAACCTTACGTCATCAAGCCCAGCAACGCCAGCAATAGTTTCCATGGGGACCGTCAATGATGCTGAAACAAGTTCATCAAGTTTGTGTGTTGATCTGATGGAGAAACCAGCAGCTCTGAGTCGTGTTTTAAGCTGCTCTCTAAAATCCACAGAAACCTGCAAGAACTCATTTGGACACTTAAGCATTTAATTTTCACATTTATTTTCATTATTTCTGCTTTGGAATTTGTTTCTAATATTATCGATTATTCCATCACAATAAGGAAACTGTGGCCTTCGTCTGTAGAATTTGTATATTGTCATGGAAACCAAATGCTGTAAAGCACCTGCATTCAAAGTTTATTCTTGCTGTCATTTATGTATTATTAAACACTGACATTCTCCTCTAATAAAAGAATTACAAAAGAAATGACACTGTCGTTTATCTGAACACATCAATGTTATGAAGAGAAAGATGCTGACGTGTTGGAGGTCCGTGTGTCCTCAGGTTTTCTGGCTCAGGTCTTGTTGTAAAGCTCCCCTGGTTGAACCCTCGGAGCCCCAGGAGGGGACAGTGGAGAACAAAAGATGTACTTTTGCAAGATCCTCGGTTACTTTTGTGGGATCTTGTAAAAGTGCTTCCAAAGTGCTGTGAGGCTCCATAAAGATGAAAGGCAAACCTCATAATTGTGGAAACAGTAAAGGAGCAAATATGATTTCCAAAGAAGAGGCACCGCTTCATTTTAGACATTTTTAACTCCCCCAAACACTGCTAGTCGTGCATTGGTTTTCTTGCACCACATACAGGAGAGAACTCGGCTCAGTTTTATGTTCATCTTAAAACAGAGGCAGTCTTTCTGCTCCTGCATATTATTATTCTCATGAAATATGGGCTTCATGACCAGTTCTACATCACAGCAGTATTTAAAATGTTTATCAAGCAAACCTTTAAGTCTGGGTGTTTAGCTTATTTTATAACATTTTTATGCTGGAAAATATGAACGACATTGCAATCACTCTCAGAGGAAACGTAAATACCTCTAGAAACACTTGGCTTCAAATTCAAGTACTGTATGTGTGTTTTAACTATCAGGAGGTTGGTCGTCAGCAGACTGGTTCAAGTCTATTATGTTCTCTAAGGTCTTACACTGAATTCATCACAATGGCATCCTGCACACATCCATAAGCACAAAGAGCAGGGACGATATGATCAGGCTTTCTGGATACCAGCTGCTTGACATAAGCAGTTGTATTGCAATGTGGCTGGTGGCTCCACTGAGGCTGTAGGGGAGTGGAGATGAGTTCTGGTTGATCAGGGTCACTTCTGACTGTATTTATATGTGAACATGTCTTTACATTCTGGGTTTGTATCAGTACACCCAAGATGGTTATGGCATTTTTAGAGTTCATGTGAAATCTGTTGTTATGGCCCTGAATATGGTTTTTGGTGTTCTACAGATGTGAGATACTAATATAATTAGAACTGTTTAAAAATATGTATAAAATCAACTAAGAGAATATTTCAGAACCAACTAAAATGATCAAGAAAATGTGAGTTTTCAGTTATGGTGTAAATTTTAGCCATTTGCCTCTTTCATGCAATCAATAACTGCAAGTGTATCAATGCACGTGTTTAGTTATGTCCTCATTTCCCATTCAATCATTCACTGATGCAAAAAGAAAAGGCGTTCGTTCTTACCAACGACCTAAGCGGATCATCCAAGCACCTTTGGAATCCCGCAGGCAAACAGGAACCATAAAGAGGCCGCTGGGAACGCCGGAACTCACGTCCACGTGAGACGACCCCGTTCATCACAAATGAGGGCGTGACTCTGCGCTGGTGTTTAGAGTGGGATAAGATTTTGAATATGCAGAATCTTTCTGCATTCTTCTCTTTATGGAGGTTTAAGACACAAATTGTTTCTGTAGAGTTTAATTTTGTTGACATAAACTTTAACCCCTCTGTGATCATACTGCCTCTGTACTTAGCAGAATTTAAATTAGAAAGTGTGTTACATACAATAACGACAAAGGATTATCAGACTTTATACTGAAATACAATCTGATTAAAACATTCAGAGCTCATACATAAATTAGTTTATTGGATACAATTTCAACAAAAGATGATTTATGATTAATCCACAATTATTCATGGTTATAAAAATAAAACACTATGTCTGTAAACATTGTATAACATGTCATATTTATCTTTTAAACAAAGTTGGAAATGACTACAGAGTCAAAGATATATGCAGAAGTTGCCATAAAAAGGTCTCACAGTAATATTTAGTTGGGCCGCCTTTAGCTTTGATGACAGCATGCAGTCGCCGTTGTATTGTTGTGACAAGCTTCTGCAATGTCACAGAGATTCTGAGTGGGGTTCAGGTCTGGACTCTGTGGGGGCCGATCCATGTGTGAAAATTATGTCTCATGCTCCCACAACCACTCTGTCACAATTCGAGCCCGATGAATCCTGGCATTGTCATCTTGGAATATGTCCATGATTTCAATTTGCTAGAAAGCATAAAGATTGGACTCTGGATCAATGGAAGTAGGTCATGTGGTCTGATGAGTCCAGATTGACCTCTTCCAGAGTGATGGGCATCAGGGTAAGAAGAGGCAGGTGAAGTGATGCACCCATCATGCCTAGAGCCAACTGTTCAAGCCTGTGGGGGCAGTGCTGTGATCAGGGGCTGCTGCACTTGGTCAGGTCCAGGTTCAGCAACATTATGTGCTCAAAGGATGAGGTCAGCTGACTAATATGACTGAATATACTGAATGACCAGGTTATTCCATCAATGGATTTTTTTCTTCCCTGAAGGCACGGGTTCTTTATGGCTGGATTCGTCTTTTAGCACTTATGGTGAAGCTGTTGCTGTAAGCTGGAATAAATCCATGAGACAATAAGTACACAGAGGAGAACATCAGTGGAATATGTGCAGTGAATATTGTAATACACATTTTTAACAGCCTGTATTAAACTTGTATTAAAGCCTACTAATAGTTGACTCTTCAGTAGGTTTAATGTGGTTGCAGGTTTTATTCTGTGGAGTGAGTGAGAGGGAAGAGCACACATTCATTCTCGTCTGCTTGGAGAGCTCTGCTGTTTCCTCTGCTGTGCTTTTTTCTCTTTATCTGCACATTTGAAATAAGACAGCAAATGTAAACAAGGCAGTGACATAAATCAGGGCAGAGAAAATAGTTCATTAAAACAGGAAACACAAACTTACCATTGCTTTATAGACTAAACACAATGTAACCTATCGAGATCATCAGAGAACACACTAGGATCACGGTGATCACCACAATTGTCAGAACACTTCTGAATGTATCCAAGTGTTTCTCCTTTGGACTTTCAGCCCCTGCAAGAACACAAAGCCAGGTGGAATTTCTTCTTCTTTCAGAATATTTCATTTTGTGTAAACTTATAAAAAGGTAGTGAATCCTTTTACTACAATATCCAACACTGATTATTATCATTTTAAAAAGGGGATTCTTATAACTTACTGGTGATGCTGACTCTGCATTTGCCAGTGCTGAAGCCATCATCAGTGTTCACCTGACACAGGTACAGACCCGAGTCATCAGTCCTGAGTCTGGACAGCTGAAGTCTGATTCGTCCTTCTCTGAGGGCGTCTTTGTCACTCTGGACTCGTCCTGAAAACCTTTCATCCTGAGACTCTGACACCTCAACACCTTCATGAACATAATACAGGACAAAGTCTTTATGCTCGGCTATCAGGTCACAGAGGATGTTGAGAGTTTTGGTGGAGCTGTCAGGTTTGGTGGTGAACGTCCACTCCAGTGTGATGTTGTGGTTCTCCTCTGCCTCATAGGAGCTCTGAGTCACATTGACTACAAACGATCCTGTTGAGGAGACAGAGAGGGAAAGAGAGGAGCAGACACACTGAGAACTGGAACAAATCTGTTGTTGAGCTTTATTTGGAGTTCATGAAGTGAAGCTGGGAACTAACCAGAGACACATGAGGTGAGGATGACGAGCAGCAGGATCCTGCACATCATCTTCTCCCTGTGAGAGGAGACAGAGGTGAAGAGTCATCAACACATGAGGTCAAAGTTCAGGCAGTACACCTCTATGTCCTGACCTCTTTCT